>PVJC01008734.1:0-47722 GCA_004026665.1 Murina feae | reverse complement strand
TGCTGCAATGGACACTGCCTGTTTACTCAGCTCCCTGAGTGCCGGCCTCCATGTTGGTTGGATTAATTTGCATATAGTCGCTCTGATTGGATGGTGGGCATGGCTTAGGCATCCTGAATAAATGGTTAATTTTAATATTACACTTTTATTAGTTAGGATAGAGGCCTGGTACATAGGTGGGGGCCAGCTGGTTTGCCCTGAAGGGTGTCCTGGATCAGGTTGGGGTTCCCACTGGAGTGCCTGGTCAGCCTGGGTGAAGGGATGAGAGCCGTTTTCAGACTGGCCACAACCCCTTCAGGGTTTGGGTCCTTGCTAAGGTGCTTGGCCAGCCTGGGTGAGGGGCTGATGGCTGTTTGCAGGCTGGCCACAGCCCCTAGTGATCCAAGCTCCTGGCGAGGCTGGCTGGAAGCAGGTATCTGGGATTTATTTATCTTCTATAATTGAAATTTTTTTGCCTTGAGTGGAGGCCACAGCCGGCCAGGGTAGGCAAGAAGTTTGTTTTCCTCCATTGCTGGGGCAACCAAGCCTCCTGCTTGCTCCAGTTCTGTGGCTGTCAGCTGCCATCTTGGTTGGGTTAATTTGGATACAGGCACTCTTATTGGCTTGTGGGCATGGCTTGGGTGTAGTGGAGTGACACCAATTTGCATGTTTCTCTTTTATTAGTGTAGAAGTAAATAATACATGTTTATACTGAGTTGCACATCTCTGGCATTAGCATCATCTTATAATTGATACTAGCAGCCAGTGCACAATATATTGTGCAATCAGGGGCATCCCTCAGCCTGGCCTGTACCCTCTCACAGTCTGGGACCCCTCAGGGGATGTCCATCTGCTGGCATGCCTGGCCAGCCTGGGTGAGGGGTTGATGGCAGTTTGCAGGCAGTTTGTAAGTTCGCCCTTCTCACCCTGACACCCTGCCCACCAGCCCTGCCCACCCCACCGCCTGCCCCACACCCGCCTTCGTAGCTGCCGGCCTCAATCTTGGCTGAGTTATTTTGCATACAGCTGCTTTGATTGGCTGGTGGGTGTGGCTTAGGCGTCCTGGAGAAATGGTTAATTTCAATATTACTCTTTTATTAGAGTAATTGGTCTTAAACTTTATGTAATCTGGAGAGTAACCATGTCATCCTTTTCACTGCCTATATATTTTGGAACCATGAATATCCAGCTTGAAAATTTGTGGAATAAATGGCAGAAGATTGGAAGATAATCCAAATGAAAACATTGAAGTGTTCTGTTTATCCTCAGGATTGAATTAGTTTGGGACAGGCATTAGGTAATTGATGTGTCAAATATGTAGAGCAACGATCTCTGAATGGTGCTTTCATCAAATTAACAGCACACCACCTGTGGCTAGTCCATTCACTCCCCGAAGAAATGTTGCAAATTTTTATGACACAAAGGAAAATATTTTTCAATATTGTCAATAATGAACCTGGGTGAAAAACTTATTACCAATTGGATTCTGAATGTTAATACACTTTAGGAATTAAATTAATCATTTTATGTATTCCTAAATTTAATTTACATTTCTATTATCATAGTAAGTGGAGTTCTTGGGGTACTGTGAAGAAAAGAACTTCCTGAGACCCCCACAGGAGGATGGGGTCTAGTTCAAAGCTTTATTGATGATTTAAAATTAAGAAGGTTCCCCTCCAAGATCCCATCTCTGGACTTCTCACCATGGAAGAGTCCAACTGTATCTTAAGCAGGGTCAGAATAAAGGCCACTGATCATAGTTTCTGCTCCATATTAAAGCGCAGTCCAGTCCAGCATTCTGTGTGTGGAGGTCACATGGCCATGCGGCAGGCAGCTGCTAAGACCACATGCCTATGGAGAGAACATGCATGGCTATGGACAGAACATACAAACACACGGGTGAGGGCAGGTCACAGAGCAAGAGAGAATAAGAACAGGAGAGAGAGAATGCATTCGGAATTTTAAGCAGGTGTTTTTTCAAACTAACCAATTAACTTTCCAAGATTTTGCATGTTTCTGATGGGGTCCACCCCCTAGCAATCCATAGTTCCTCAGGCTAAACCGATTGGCAAGCATCCTCCTTAAGTCACCTTGACTTCACTGCACATGCGCTGATCTATAGGGAATAGACAGGGGTTCTCTGGAGAGCCTGAAGCTGTAGCTTCCTGGCGAAACTGCCCAGATGACCATGTTCAGAATGTCTAACGTCCCTTTGCTTTCTCTAACATTAACTAGCTAATTGCGATGAGAGCATTTCTACTTATATATGATGGCTGATTAATAAAATCTGCACCCAATGTCCAAAAATCTCTAACTGATAAGGAGGAATCCAGGCAGTTTAATTAGCATTTTCTTTCTTCTTACTGACCTCTCTATATTATTTTTAATTAAAAATAGTAATAATATATACCCAAGAAAGATTAAACAAATTAAGCTATGAAAAATGGAAAGAGTTCCCTAAAATATATTATTTAGTGTTAATGGAAAACCATGCATATAGACCTTAAGTCTGAAATTAATAACTTGACAATATAAATTATTTAAAAGTACTTCTTATATTACCCAGTGTTTATTCCTTTAGGATTCTTTTTAACTGCTAATGACCCAAATTACAAGTGTTCTTCTTGGGGACAGTATTTGGAAAAATTTAAACATATGACTGTCTTTTTGTGGTGGTGTGTATATGTGTGTTGTTGGTGGTGTGTTTGTGTGTGTGTGTTTTAGATTTTTTTTCTTGATTTTTAAAGAGCGGGGAGGGAGAAAGATAGATAGAAACATCAATGAGAAACTTCATCAATTGGCTGTCTCCTGCACACCACCTTCTGAGGATCAAGCCCACAATGCAGGCATGTGCCCTGACTGGGAATCATCAAAACGATAACCTCTTGGTTCCTGGGTCGATGCTCAACCACTGGGCCACACAGGCCCAGCAAACAGATGACTGTTTAAAAGGAAAGTAAAATAAGAAAATGCTGAGACTTGATGATCTAAAAGGAGAGGAACACCCACAGGAGCAGATTAGGTTCACCTATTCTCCCAGCTGAAAGTTTTTTTGGTTTTTTTTTTAAACAGACCTCCTGGCTGAAGCTGAGTGGTAACCACCAGCCACACTCTTCCCCTGAGATCCTATTAGTTCTTTTGTAGGTCACCTTCCTGATCTGGCAGCTTTATTGTCCAGGTCTTCTGGGAAACTGTGCATTTGTGAAGCAGAAGAAGCACTAAACTATCCTCAATATCACCCCCATATTGATGGAAAGCTAGTGCTTTGTTTCCACAATGTGACCCACCAGCCAGTAGCCATCATGGGTTTGGGTAAACAAATCACATGCAATGGCAGTTCAGTTTCATGTACAGACCGATGGTCTCTAGAAACTGGGACCAGGGACGGCAAAGAGCAGCCTTGTCACTGCCCCCTAGGAATTCTATTTAAGTTTTATTTTCAAGTGAACAGGGCAGCTCTGGAGACGACCACTGTGTATTGTCAGGTTACCATTGTTCTTCCTTTAGCTAACAGTGCCTATTATTTTAAGACCAATCAACTTTACCCCATTTCCAGGCTTAAACAATAAATCTAATAAGTATTTAGACTGAGGAAATATGGATACTACTAAATATTCATTGGGAGTAAATGCAGCGGTATTAGCTTTGTGACTTATTTAGCTAAATTCAATTGAACTTAATGATTTAGCAAAGCTAGGCATAAAATATAGAGAAGTGGAGTGCCTATGAGAGAACAAGGTAGTTATGAATTCATAAGTAGAGATAAATATCAGAATTATAAAGAACATCCAGGATGTAGAGCATAAAACTTAAGGAGACAAACATGGAAGAGTTTACGATATGTTTGGTCCAATCAACTTATTCTCATTTCTCTAAAAATACTTTCTTAGTCACAAATTTTGACCCCTGCTCCCACACTCTGCCCTTAATTGCATCGTTTTTCTTCTAAAAGCCAAGCTAATGTTTCATGATACTGATCTGGAGGCGAAGACCTACTTTAGTATCATTCAAACATTTATTCTATTCTCAGGAGCAGAATTCTTTAAGTTATTCATTCACTCAGAAATATATTTTCAATTTCTACTCTGCTAGATACAGATGGGATCTGATTGAATATAGAAAAAGGGAAAAAGGAAACAGGCACAGGACTCAGAATTCTACACTCAGAAGCAAAGGGTGGAAAGCAAATTTGAGGCTGAGATAACAGAGATTAGAATCTCTGTTTTGAATCTGTTAAGTTTGAATTTACTATGAGGAACATAGTAAAAACTGCAATTAGGCGATTGGATGCATAGATGAGAGATTCATAAACATTATCTATTTTGGAGAAAAGTTTTGAAAGCACATAGATGTGAAAAGGTGTATCTTACATGATAGCACGCGAATACAAAGTAAGGACCTATGTATTTTCTAGGTGTTATTGCTTCCTCAGTGGTATTTATTTTTTTGGGTCAGGTTTATTTTATTTTTTATTTAGAAATCTTTTATTTCTAGAATTTCTCATTTAATATTTTGGAACATCATTGACTGTGGGTAACTGAAACCACAAAAAAGTGAAACTGGATAAGGGAGACTACTGGGATAATATGTATATTAATGAAGCAGTTGTTGTTTTGTTAAGTTCCACTGACATGAATCAAGTGGTGATTGGCATAGTTTTACATTTGGCTCAGTTCTGGATGGTTGGGTTTTTTGATGCATAGTTTACATACAATAAGGTTTCTTCCTTGCGGTATATAGTTCTATTAGTTCAAAAAAATGTCTATAGTTCTGTAACCACCACTGTAGTCAATATAAAGAGGACTTGCATCACTGCAAAAAGTTTTCTTGTATTTCTGTGGTCAAACTTCTCCCTCCAACATCAATCTCAGGCAACCTCTAAACATTTTCTTGTCCCTTGAATTTTTAAAAAATTCTTTGGTGTTTAAAGTATTATGTATGTCTCCTTTCCTGCCCCATTGCCCTCTCCCAAATCATACACTATATAACATTTGAGAGCAGAATCCTTCTTCTGTAAAATGTCATTGATTCATTAATGTTATGTGTATGTAGTACATCCCTTTTTATTGCTGAGTAGGATTTCATTTTATAGATAAACTAGTGGCCCAGTGCACGAAATTCATGCACTTGGGGGGGTGTACCCCAGCCTGGCCTGTGCCCTGTCACATGATCCATCACCCCAAAGAGGTAGGTCCCGCCCACTTGTCTGGGGCTCCTTGATGGATTGCACAGGCACACAGAGAGGCTTCTGCCATACCCCAACCCTGTCCCCGATGCTGCAAGTCCCCGCCCACCCAAGCCTGTTCAGCCTCCAGCTGATTAGTCATTATGCATGAGGGTGTCCCAACTATTCGCATATTACCCTTTTATTAGTATAGATAACCTTTTGTTTTTTCATTAAGCATTTGATGAATATTGAGGCTGTTTCTAATGTTGGGTGATCTTGAATATAGCTGCTATTAACTTTCAGATGTAGATTTTCAGGTGAATATATGTTTTTGGGTTTTTTGGGGACATATGTAGGAATGGAATTGTCCAGACCCTGCACACAGAAAAGGTTCATGAACTCCCAGCTTCCCAGGAATATACTGAAGATGTTCACAGCCCATATGAACATCTCAACAACCATTCACTTTCTCCCAAGTCTTTTGTAAGTCCTTTGTGTACTCCAGTTGTTATCATTCACCCCTGACAGCTGAGTCTAAAACATTGACCTATAAATTTTAAAAAATATATATTTTATTGATTTTTTTGCAGAGAGGAAGGGAGAGGGCTAGAGAATTAGAAATATCGATGAGAGAGAAACATCCATCAGCTGCCTCCTGCACACCTCCAACTGGGAAAGTGCCTGCAACCAAGGTACTTGCCCTTGACTGAAATCGAACCTGGGATTGAGTCCGAAGGCCAACGCTCTATCCATTGATCCAAACCGGTCAGGGCAAGTCCTGTAAATATTTTTGACAAAGTGCCCATGGAAGCAGCTTTAACACTGGGCACTTCTGAGGCAGAAGAAATAAAAGCAATACTTTTGAGCTAGACATGCAAGGAATGACTAGACAGGTAAAAGATTACTAATATTAGTAATAATTGCAATTACTTGCAAATGAGGTATTTCCTATTTCCTCTAGTACTGAGGGTGTCCGCTGTTATTCTCACAGCAATGAGAGAGCAAACTGGTGTCACTTAAAGTAGCACATAGCTTACTGTGCTTACTCACATGCAGCTGCTTTTTAAAAAATAAACACTCTCCTGCTTACTGCAAGTCTTCAGCTAATATACAGACTTTGCAAAACAAATGGTTCTGATCCTTTTGGCCCAGTGTACCCATTGCTTTTCCTGAAGAGTGGAATTTTGAGTTCCTTAATCTTCCATGTTTACTGCAGTCAGCCCTTGAGCTCTAAAATGAATTTCTTAAATGTGGCATATGTTTGGGGCATGCTTTCTTTTTTAATCCAATCTGGTTAATATTGCTTTTTAATTGAGATGTTAAACCATTTACATTTAATGTGATCATTGATAATGTAGTATTTAAGTCTATTATATTGCCTTTTGTTTTCTCATAGGCCTATCTGTTCTTTGTTCTCTTTCTTTCTTGTTTCGAAGTGTTGTCAGATCTTATATATCCTTATATATTTTCTGTCCAACTGCTTAATAAGTGTCCCATAAATTTTTTGATGTTTTTCCCCCATTATTTTTTTTCTTTGTGTTTCAGTATGGATAATTTCCATTGGCATATTGTCATACCCACACGTGCATTGGTGACAAAGAACGTTAATACGGACTTTTTTATTCAAAATATATCCAATTGCTTTCAAAGGTATGACAACCTTCTCTGAACAGACCTGTGTAAGACTCCTAGTATAAGGATGTTTCATATTATGAGGACTCCACAAAACACAGCTCATTGTTTGGAAATTTGTGGACTGAAGGGGCTATATGAAGATTGATGTAGCTACACTAGATATCTACATTTACCTCAGGATTTCTCTTCACTGTAGCACTGTTTGGTATTTCAACTCACTCTCTCTAATATTTTGTTATAATTCCAAGAAAGTCTTAAATATTCCTCCCATTAAACCCAATTTAGAAGTTTTAGAGCAGTTTTTCATTTTTATTAAGATAAAAGTATTTATCCATTTAGTGGAAAACTGAATAATACATAAAAGGGACATCTGATCTTGGTTCAGTTTATGGCTTCATCCTACAAATAGTATGTCTTTGAGAAGATTATTTAATCTTTCTAATATCTCATCTATAAAATGAAATAAAACTAATATTACACACTTCAATATAATATTATATGAAGTAAAAAGTAATGTTATATAAAATAAATAATTGATAATCTATGTTATATATAGTGAAATATTCTAAAATATTTATAGTTGCTCTTTTTATTAGTATAAATACCATCCTTATAATTTTGGCTTATTTGCTTCAAAATCCTCCCCAAGGGTTACTTCCAGGATTAAATTTGTGTCATTTTTTCGTATTTGCAGGGAAAAAAAAATGGCCATGGGTTAGTTCTATTATTTTGTGTTTTCCTGTAGAATTTATTGGTCTGTGGGTTTTCCGTAGGTATATTTCTGATGTAATTCTTCATGTTTACACAGCAATTTTTGACATATAGGAAGCTCTCATTAAATACATATTAAATAATTCTACTAGTATATTGGATTTTTCAATAAGCTAATTGTTTCAAAGTGTAAAGTGGAAGGAAAAGAAGAAACTGTTTTCCTCCTATGCATTAGTTTTCAAAGCTTAGTATATAAAACAGTCACTAAGAAGCTTTAAACAGGGGATTTCTGGGCTCCTTGTGAAACCCACTGAACTGGAACCTCTTGAATGGATTCTGGTCCACAAAGCAAGTGGCCCCAAACCTGCTTGTTATAATACTACAACGGTTCTAGATTCTTATCTTACTTATTTTATATCAAACACAATTAAGAAAATGAAGCACATTCGATCTTAATTAAGAGAAACCATGGGCAAATTATTACATCAATCTCTCTTCATAAGCTTAACAACAGCATGAGTAACAAGTCATGGAATGATTGAGTCTGGAAGAATACCATATGTACCTAATGACTCCATGGTAATTGAAATACATGCTTACAACGTTTCAGTAAAGATGTATCCTCAACTTTACTTATGAGGAAGTCTACACAATGATTTATAGTGATTCTTGAAGGTTAGAAAGGTCTATTTTTGGTGAAAATAGCATACAATTTGTTTATAAGTACTTCCTACCTTTTTTAGTATTTCAGGTAGATTAATTCAGAAGTTAAAAAAAATAGTGCTAAACAATCACTGGAATGAACAAAGAAAGACATTAGATCTTACCTATTCTAATATGCATAATATCTATTGATCTTGATGCAAATTATAAGCATGTAAGCCTCATAATCTTATATAATAAAAGACTAATATGTAAACTGACCCAACAGCAGAATAACCGGTTGCTATGATGCACACTGGCCCCGAGGGGGCAGACACTTAATGCAGGACCTGATCCACAAGGGAATAACTGCTTAGCCAGAAGCCGGGCTCACGGCTGGCGAGTACAGCAGTGGTGGTGGGAGCCTCTCTAGCCTCCCTGGCAGTTGGACATCCCCTGAGGGCTCCAGACTATGAGAGGGTGGAAGCTGAGTTAGGGACCTCCGGCCAGAGTGCACAAATTTCATGCACTGGACCTCTAGTTGAGTAATATTATTCCTTCTTATCTCAAATATCATCTATTATTAATATGACACATAACTGATTTTAAAGCAAATAATACCATTCAATTAATATTAAATAGTAAAAGCACTACTGTCCACACTACCAATGTAGCTTTCTTGTAACTAATAATATGCATTTATTTATTTATATTTATAGTAATTACAGTTTTGATAACTCACACTGCATCATACTTAAAGATCTGTCAAAATTCACATTATCAAAACTTAATTTTTCATTCATATGCAAATTTGAAAATTCTCTCTTTCATACACACACTTTAAACAACCAGTCACAGTGACAAATGCACTTTTCTGCACTACTTTAAAAAGATAATTTTACTATTTATGTTAAATGATGAATTTGCTATTTATGCTCCCAAGCTAAAAATATTTATTAGTTAAATATAATTGCAATGAAGAATAAGACAAATCAGGAAAAAGGCTAAGGTTGATTGTTTAAATAAGTTAACTGATAGTTTTAAAAACTGAAGTCTGAATAATTTTTGATGAATATCCTATGATCACACTCATATAATTGGTGAAAGAAAGCCTGAAATCTGTGGCTTCTTCTTACTGCAGTGTTGCATTGTGAAAATTTCATGCCTCTATCCAAGCAATCTGGCAGCTAACAGAGTGATTGACAGGGACATGAAAACATATTCATGATTCTGGATTTTTTCCCTTTAATTGATAGACTTTATTTTTTAGAGCAGTTTAAGTCTACAGAAAATTTGAACAGAAAGTATAGAGAGCTCCCATATACTCTCTCTCTTAAAGCCCACAGTTTACCCAATTATTGACATCTTTGATTTGGGTGATAAATTTGTTACACTTAATGAACCACTGTCGATACATTATTATTATCCAAGTTCCATAGTTTACATTAAGGTTCACTCTTTGTGCTGTATAGTCCTATGGGTTCTGAGATGTCATTTATTCAGCATAATAGTATCACAGAATTATTTCACTGCCCAAACAATCCTCTCTGCTACATCTATTCATTCCTTTCCCTATATCCAAACCATAGTAAATACTGATGTTTTTAATAGTTTTGTATTTTCTAGAATGCTATATAGTTGGAAACCTACAAAACATAACATTTTAATATTGGCTTCTTTCACTTAGAAATATTCATTTAAGTTTTCTCTATATCTTTTCCCTCTATGGCTCATTATCTCATTTCTTTATAGCAATGAATAATATCTATTGTACCTATGTACCACAGTTTATTTATTCAGCCACTGGAGGAAATCTTGGTTGCATCGATTTTTAGCAATTGTATATAGAATTGATATAAACATTCACGTACAGGTTTTTGTGTGAATATAAGTGTTCAAGTCATTTGGATAAATTTCAGTGTGATTGCTAGATTGCGTGATATGAATATATTTAGTTTTGTAAATCACCAGATTTTCTTCCAAAGTGGTTGCACCATTTTACATTCCCTCCAGCAATGACCGAGAGTCCCTGTTGCCCCACATCCTTGCCGACATTTGGTGTTGTCCGTGTTCCAGATGCTGTCTATTCTCATGGCGCATGACACCATTTTCCTAAGTGTATGACATTAGTGGCTTTTTTCTAACTTGTATTTCCCTTATAACAAATGATGTAGAGTATTTTTTTCATATGCTTATTTGCCAGGTGTGACTCTTCTTTAGTAAGGTTTCTGTTAAGGTATTTCATCCACATTTTAAAAGGATTGCTTATGTTCTCATTTTTTTCTTGGTTAGAGTATAATTGGCTTATCACATTATCCTGTATAATCAGAGCCTACTCTGCTAAATGTCTAGTCAGCCAGTCGTCCCTTCAATCAATCAAAGTGTAATATGCTAATGATATGCTAAGGATGCTCAACCACTTGCTATGACATGCACTGACCACCAGGGGGCAGATAGTTAACTGGTTGGCCAGTCGCTGTGATGTGCACTGACCACCAGGGGGCAGACACTACAACAGGTCGGTGAGCTTGCTGCTGGGGTCTGGCCGATCAGGACTGAGAAACATGGGCCAGACATGCCTGGAACCCTCCTGCTATCCCTCCTTAGCCAACCTCCTGAGTCCCTCCCAGGCCCTGATCATGCACCAGTGGGGTCCCTCAGCCTGGCCTGCACCTCTCACAATCTGGGACCCCTTGGGGGATGTTGGAGAGCCGGCTTCGCCTGATCCCGCAGGCCAGACCGAGGGACCCCACTGGGGCACAAATTTGTGCAACAGGCCTCTAGTGTAAATTTAAGATACACAGTATGATCATTTGATACACATATACATGGTGAAACAATTTTCACAATACCAGATGCTGGTTCTCATTTGTTGCTGGTGGAAATGCAAAATGATACTATAATGAGATACCATGATATACTTACTAGAGCATCTAATGTGCAAAACAATGACAATACCAAGTGTTGTTGAAAAAGAAATGAAAATAAAACGTTTTCACAAGAAAAGCTGAGGAGAAATAGTTAAAGAAGGACTTAGTATATGAATTTAAATGTAATTATTAATAAAGATAAAATAAAAAGAAAGAGTCCCCTCAATAATCTTTAAAAATATAAATTTTAAAAGAGTGAATTAAAGATGAGAAATGAAATTAATGAAATAGAAAAAATGCATAATGATAATAAACTAGAACTAGTTCTAGGAAATAAGGAATCCAAAAAGTCTATCATAAACTTAATGAAAAGTATGTGCATATGGAGAGTGTTGAAACATATAGGGTTATAAATGAGAAAGAGACTAGAACTATAAGTAGAGAAAAAATGATAGAAAACATAGGCAAATAATATAGGAAACTCTATTGTAATGGATTTGAAAAATAATAGGAAATGGAAAGCTTCCTCAGAGATTATAAAATTTACATCTTGACTTGGAAGGAGCAATGCAAAATAGAAGAAGCTAAATCGATAATTACACTTCCACAGTTAGAAGAAAATAAATCAGAATACCAAAATAACAATGGATCAACTTTTTCCTCTCCTTTTCAAACAACCTATTATTTCAGATTTTATTTACAGCATTATAAGCCATGGAATAAAATCGCCAATGTTCCCTTTTTTTTTTTTTTTTTCCGCAAAGCTCCAAAGCTTTAAAACTAAAGTCTGAAAAATTTTAGTTAAAAACTATAATTTTGAGCTAATATGGTGTAGTATTAAAATTGTAAGTATCTGGAATAAAACCATGTCTTGAACGCAGCAATGTATCAAAATAATGGTGCATCGTGGCCAGGAAGGAATACTTTTAGAAAGCCAATGATACTTTATAACCAGCAAATCCATCAAGAGAATTCATTTTACCTGAAACTTTAAGGAGCAAAAAAGTATATGATTCTAGTTACAGTTGTTGCAAAAATTGGTAAGCTACAGCAAATATTCTTATTAAAAACTAAGCACGTTAGTTTTTTTTTTTTTAAATAAGGAAACTAAATGTAATTAAAAAAAAAAACAACAATTCAGAAGGATACTAAATGTACCAAAACTTAATTGCAAATAATGTCCTATTGGAATAATATAATCATTTCTATTAAAAATAAACAATTCAATAGGATTGTACATTATCAACCATAAATACTTAACATTGTCTTGAAATTACTAAAACGTGACATTGGAAAAGATTTACGAACATGTAAAGTATTAATTAAAAGGAACATTTTACTTATTGGTACATACTAGTATTTGTCTTTCTAGAAAACGCAAGTGGCATAGTAAATAACTTTTAGAATTAATAGGTAATATGGGCAGATTTAATTTAAGTGTGTAGACAATAGATTTTCTGTACTTTGGCAATAAGCACTTAAAATGTGGAAATAAGCAGTTACTTTATAATAGTGACAAAAATAAATAAAATAACTATCATTAAAATTAAAAACAAAACTTTCAAGTCCCATATGGAGGAGTCTATAAAACATTACAGACGTATATACCATAAGACACAAATGTAGAAACAACATGTTTGTGGATAAGGAGAAATGCAAAGACATAATATGTTCTGAGCAGGAAGGAATAATGCAATAATATCAATTCTTTAAAATTAATAGAGCATTTAATGACATTTTAAATCAGAATCACGCCTGTATATAACCTGAAACATTCCTTAAAAGTGTGATCTGTGGGGTCAGACCACCTGACACCAAACACTTGCTCCACATGTATGCGAATCCTGGCCATTTTCTTAAAATTTCCCCCGTTCGTTTTCCTTGTATGTAAAACGGGAATTCACCTACTTTGTGAAATAGTTGTGAGAACTAAATGAGATAATAAACTTCGAGTGTATTTCCTATTTCAGACACAGTGCTCAGAAACTATCTTGTGTTTTCATAACCCGTATATTCAGGTTTTGTGTCAAGTGTGAAGGCTCAGTTAACTGCTACTCAGGAGCCAACAGCCTGCTACCTCTTTTACTGGAAAACAGTCCTGCCCATTTGTTTATTGTGCAGTGTCGGTGGCTGCATTACTCCTGCAAATGACTTGAGCCTGTGGCCAAGATTCAGTAAATTGGGTGTTCATCTCAGAGATGGTGGCACCAGGAGGTGAGTGACAGTGAAATCGGGTGACCTACAGCAATGCCACCAATATGACATCTCACAGCTGTTCCTCTGAGATGTCCTTAGGTTTGCTTCTGACTGCTGAGTCACTCTCTCATTTTCTCCATTTGTTTCATGACCTTTATATTATCTCTCTGATGACTTGATTTTCCATTTGGATTAGCAGGAGTCCATTAATCTTATTTGCAGTAAAATATTTTGAGTGATAATAGTATTTCTTTGTTATTTTTTTTTTCTTTTTCATCTACCCACCTTTTACAGGGAGCTATGGCCATGGGTTAGACATTATACCAGGCACTTGCCATCTATTTATATAACTTTATATAATACTCATTGATTTGAGTTTGCTCCCTGTGCTTAGGCAAGACCTTGGTTTGTGATCGTGTCTCCACCAGTCTGAAGAACTATTTCTGGGGGTGATATAGGAAACGTTGTCGTAGATTTCTGAAAGACGGACATTTCTGTGAAACCACCTTTTATAATTGCTAATTTACAATAACAATGTCCTTAAGCCAAATTTTCCTTCACATCTGAGCCTCTGACTTTCATCTGTGACATATACAAAAAAAGGGAGAGTACCATCTTTTTATGAAGGAGGTTTGCTCCTGTCATGGCTGGAGTTTTTGAGGGAAAATGTGCTTGGATTGAAAGCTATTGGTTACAGAAAGTCAATGCAAGGGTGAAAGATCTAATCAAGATTTCTTGCCCTGACTGGTTTGGCTCGGTGGATAGAGCATTGGTCTGTGAACTGAAGGGTCCCAGGTTTGATTCTAGTCAGGGGCATGTACCTTGGTTGCGGGCACATCCCCAGTAGTGGGTGTGCAGGAGGCAGCTGATCAATGTTTCTCTCTCATCGATGTTTCTAACTCTCTGTCCCTCTCCTTTCCTCTCTGTAAAAAATCAATAAAATATATTTTTTTAAAAAAGAAAAAAAAAGATTTCTTGGCAATAATAATAAAAAAAAACACATACATACCGAGAAATGGCTTAATTTTATGTGCCTCCTACTTATGACTCCTTAAAAATATCCTTTCAAACTAGCAACAGCCACTTCATCTAGAAGGTTTGTGCCACAGGAATAGATTGTATCAAAAAGAGTACCAGCCCTAGCTGGTTTGGCGCAGTGGATAGAGCATTGGCCTGTGGACTGAAGGGTTCCAGGTTCGATTCCGGTCGAACCAAGGGCATGTACCTTGGTTGTGGGCACATCCCCAGTGGGGGGTGTGCAGGAGGCAGCTGATCAATGTCTCCCTCATCAATGTTTCTAACTTTCTATACGTCTCCCTTCCTCTCTGTAAAAACTTAATTTAACAAAAAAAAGAGTACCAATATCAGGAACTAAAGAGTCATCTTCTAAGGCCTTAAAATATCATTTTAAAGCAGAGAACATTTTGATTTCCAGATCATGTTTAGTCGTCTATTATTAGTACACTGCTTTTGAACTGAGCTAAACAAAATGCAGTTAGAAATATAGCCTAAATTGCTCCTACAAAAAGAGCAGTGTCAAAATTCTTATGCCTTAGCATTCAGAGTGGTAACGTGGCATGTGTTCATGTCTGGTCTTGCTGAAAGTCTCTATTCTAGCGCCATTCTCGTCGAGAATTTCCCATCTCTTCCTGAAATCTTCCTTGGACCAGGGGCTCAGCATGCGTCCAGCTTGCGTCTGTATTATCCACTGAACAGCATGGTCTCATTACTGCTCTCCTGCTGTCTGCTTGAGGATCACTCAGGTAGCGACAGAATCACAGTGTGCTATTTTGACTGGAAAGATGTGAATGCTCACGCCTTGCAAATTTGGCTCTTGGCAGTTTCTACTGAAACCATTCCCTCCATAGTTCCTGCCATCCATACTTCGGGTTTAGTGGATAGGGGCATCAAATATCGCCCCTTTTCCTGTCTCTGCTCTGTCCCTTCACTTGCCAAAACCTAAATGAAACACCCTTTGACAAATCAACGTCTCCCGATGCTAACTTGCCAGGACATCAAATGTACCCAGGCACAGTAAGACCTCAGAGGGGCACAGTCCATTCTCCGAATCCTGCTACACCTACAGCAGCACTACAGGGCACTGCTGTCAGTTTCATTACGTAAGTGGAGGGTACAGTGGTAGGGTGACGCGTCCAAAGTCACACAGCAAATGTGGATTGCAGCTGGATTTCAAATACAGTTATATTTGGCCCAAAGGTTGAGCTCTATGTGTTTCTTTGTGTCTCCACCAGTCCGAAGAACTATTTCTGGGGGTGATATAGGAAACGTTGTCATAGGTTTCTGAAAGACTAACATTTCTGTAAAACCACTTTTTATATGTATTTCATCTGTGATGTGTACCAAAAAAAAAGGAGGGGGGGAGAAAACCATCTTTCTATGACAGGGATCCATAATATTTTAATAGCAGAAACATTTTTTACAGGTAATTTGGATCTTAGCAAATGCATTTCGAAGGAGGAGTATATTAGGGATAAACTAATGTAATTCAGTTTATCTGTAATGTAGTAAGAAAAAAAATGAATTTTTATCCGGCTCATCCAAAGGGAACCTGTATGCCATGACTTATGTCCTAAGAAATGTGTTCTTGTAAACTACTGGTCACCTCTGGATGTGTTCCCATTATTCTAGTCTCCCTCCTAGAGCACTAGAGGCTCCAAGAAGAAGGAAATAAGGGACAGTGTATAGCAGGAAGCAGAGACAAGGGTTATGTGCTAAAGTGAGTTTGCATAACAAGACCACTGCCTTTATGCTTTCATGAAATCTTTATTTTTCCCTTCAGTTGCACAAAAATGAATTAATCATAGTTTAATTTCATAGCACGTTCTTAATCATTGGTCTGTGTTTTATCTAGTTTATTTGTTGGTGTGTTTTTAAATGGTCATTAAAAAAAAACCACAATGTAATAGTTAAATCTGAATCAACCATCTCAACAAAATTGAAACCCTAGTAGATGACCCCCTCCACAAATTATTCTCTTGCCTCCAATGGTGACAAGGGAAACTTGTTTTCACTTAAGTTGAATATAACTGTAAAAGTGGCAAGTTTTCCAGTGTATTTTACTTGTACCTAATCTTATTAAATTAGTTTTGAATAGCTCCCAAAATCTTTCTAAAGTTGAAACTAGTCTCAGAAATAAAATAGCTTTAAAAATGTTTAGCTCAGTCATACAATAGTTTGCATCTGTATTTTAAAATTTGGTTCCGTTTTGCTGGCAGAGATAAAGATTGTGGGCACCTAAACTCCCTGCGTATTCCCCTAAGCCACCCCTTAAAACAACACTGTCACCCCAATGCTTAACTGACACTTTCATCGTCCCACAACTGCCCCTGGTAGTGCGGCAACATTTACCCACTTCTCACTCCCTCAGGGGTATAAGGCTGTTTTCTGGTTTAAAGTGCCCATCTATTGGGGCAAAGGATTTGGCCATAGTAGAATTCTCTTGTACACTGTTGTGCCGGAAGTAGTGTTTTTGCAAAATTGAATTTGTTACCAACTTTTAAAATGTAGAGAATTCACATTGAAATTGGAAAGTCTAGCTCTTATAAAAAATATAAAAAGACCTGGGAATGTTGGGCAGACTCCCAGGTGGAATCAATCGGCTTGAGCTGCGTAGTAGTTGACCCCTATAGAAGGGAAAACACCCTTCAGTTCCCACTCATTCAACCCAAAGCAAACTGGTGCTGGGATGTGCTTGGCCCAGGTGGAACTGGCATTCTCAATCCTTGAAGCACAGAATATCACTGAATGCCTTTGGAATAAGACTATTTTGATTCCAGACCTGAGACTTTGGTGGTTTCAGTGTTGCCAATTCTATGTTTTTTTTAAAAGAGGAGGGAGATTAGAAATAAGTTAAAGAGTGATATGTAAATTTCTACCTTCCTCTTAATATAGTAATTCCTCTTTTAACGTCATCAATAAGAGGTTCTTGAAAACTGTGACTTTAATGAATTTTACCATAGCCTAATTGATATAAATAAGAGTTACATCCTATGTCATATTGCTATATAGCAATTACTCCATGGTAAAATTAGTTTCATTAAACATTATCTTGCTTAATCTCACAATTTCTAAGAACCTATCAAAAATGTTTAGTGACACCTACTCTACTTATATCTATATTGTGAATTTTTAATAAGGATATCTGCCCTTTATTTTTCACAGGTAAACAACAAAAGACTACACCAAGTCAAGTTGTTAATACTGAAAAAGCAAAAAGGTCGTATGACTTCCATTACATCACTTTTAACTTGAGGAATCTGTAATCTTGGACTCAGGTCACTGAGCCAGGTTTTGTGTTCGCCTGTCAGGGATGACACAGCAGGGTGTTCTGTGGGACCACCCTCCCATCCCCAGGATCTCCTCTTCATTGCCTAAGCCACCCATTGGTTGGAACTTTGCTTGCCTGTGATCAATTATGCTCTCAGACAGAGGGTAAATCTAAACTAGGTCCTATGGGTGTTTCCGGGGGTTAGAAATTCTTGACTTTGCAATCCTGTGGTACTTCATTATTTTCTATGAGCACTATTTTGAGGCCACCATCACTCCAGGAAATACAGCGTGCACTGGCCGAAAGTGAGCCCTGGAATATTTCCAAGTCTTTATAAAAGAGCAGTTGATGCTGGCATTTCAAAATTTGTAACACATCATGAAAAATTCAATCTTTCAAAACCAGGGTCATAATAATATAGGCCAGGCTCCCTCCTAACTTATTTCTGTTATTTAGTTAATTCATCCTGCAACCCTATGCAGTAGGTATTTTTAATTGTAGAAACTAAAAATTTATTTCCTCTTTTTTGGATCTTGGTATACTCATCTAAACTATGAGCATACTTTAGAAAAGACTTGTTGACACAGAAATGCCACCATTCAAGAGGAAACATTTCTGTGTGTTTGTGTATGTGTTGCAAGCATTTAAAATTGACTCTATAAACTACAACACTAAATTAAGAATGCTGTGGATCAAATCAACTTACTTAGGCTTAATATGTTAGGTTTTGATCTACACTCTTTTATTGTTCTAATCGCAAAGCATACTGTGAACAAACCTCCTGTAGACACTTGTCCTATACAGGCATTTTATTTTAAGAATGGTGTCAGGGAAACTAATTTAGTGCATTTGTTTTACTTTTGTTTTTTTCAATGTTCTCATACCCTCCATGGTAGACTAGGTAGAAAACAAAGGAATAGTTACATAACAGATATTAAGCAGTCTAGATTAAAAGTTTGTTACTTTGCTCATGCAATTTATCAAGGATTTTGGTCTGTTGGATAACAAGGCTTTTGTCCAGGGTTAAACACAAGGTGAGCTGAAGTTACCCATTGATTGGAAGTTCGCCTGCCTCTGATCAATTATGCTCTGAGGCAGAGGGTAAATCTAAACTAAGTCCTACGTGTGATCTGAGCCCAAGAGTACAGATTCCTTAGGTTAAACATCCTGGATTCAGATGTTTGCCCACATGATTGGGTTGATTTTTCAAGGCATATAGTCATTAACTGTGGCTTAACATATGACAGCTTTGTTGTCAAAAGGATGTGCAATAGTGACATCTTCCCAAGAAAAAATGAGCACCACTTATAGGAAGATATAAGTCACAAAAATGTTCTTGTTAATTGCTGTTAAATGATTATGGGTTCATCACATTTCTCCCTGACATGTGTACTTGACACACTTACTAGTATTAAGCAGTATAAAGGTAACATCAAAGGTCTCTACAAAGGCTAGGAACTCCTCAGCATTGACTCTTCGAGCCCCTTACACTATAAGCAACCTCAAAGATCCCTGGTTTTTCCTGCAGGCTCAACTATGGAAAAATCCACCATTCTCTAGAGATGTGTCTACAGAAAAGAATCACACACGGTACATACAAGCTACATTAAAATTACATGGCAGAACAGAAGGTGAATTTGGTAGGAAAATGTGACATTTAAAAGTCCTTGTTATCATGGCTTTCAAAAACTCAATTATTTATGAACATTCATTTTTTTTGTTCTCAGAGGAATGATGACCCAGTTATTATTATGTTAGTTGAGGAAACTCTAGGGATGCACATGAAAATGATTAGCTTTGGAAACTGCTATATCTATTTTTGAAACTATCACATCTATTAATATTAGTAGAAAAATATTTTATAAAGTTAAAAAGTATGATGGAATGCCTTTAAATTTTTTTCTAGACGAAACATAATTAAGAATAAGAATGATTTATGTGGTCTGTGGGCAGATCAATGGGAGAGTTTACCAAGTGAGTAGATTCAGAATTGTAGCACTTTTGCTAGATAAACTCAGTCAGTATTCATATTAGATATCACGCATTGATTCTCCATATTATCAGAATTCATTCACAAGTGAATTTATTAATTTAAAGAGTTTTATTTTTGCTGCTTTGTTTCACTGTGGCTTCAATGCAGTGAGTGAATTTGCATATTCATTCTCATTGAATTTAGTAGATGTTGGTGTACACAACTTTCAGGTGTAGAAAATAATTTAGAGAGGAATTAATAAGTTAACAAAGTGACAAAATTAAAGTAATAACTTACAGAATCTGCATTGAGAGACTGACCTCACTCAACATCTATAGTACAGAACTTTAGAATTTTTGTTATGGATGATTACATTCTATATTCTATAATTATTTTGAATTATATGTAGCTTTGAAATAATTATCTACTCATTTGATACATTTTGAGTGAAAAAAAAAACCCAGGCCACTTTAATAAAATATCAATATTCCATTCTTCATTTATAAAACTCACATCATAAGTAACCCTTAAAACATTTTTAGAGATAGAAATCTTACCATTTCAATGTGCTTAAATACTAACCAATACCATTTTTGTATGTATACAAATGCCACTTAGGACAAACAAGAAATACAACAGACAGTTTCAGACGGCTCAACCTTTCTTTTATTCAAAGATCCTCTGGATGTTTTACTTTCAACCTTGCTGAATGTTTGTATGTGATTGCAAGCATCTCTGATCCCTATCTGAGCCCTGTGATCCTGGGAAAGCAGCAAAGCTTCAGAAACCTTTCACCATTTGGTGTTTTAGGAAAAGGCCTATAGCAATGAACTGTCCTGCCTCACAAGGCTTAGATAAGAATCCTGGATGTTCCCCTTGTTTTCTTAGACAAAAAAAAAAAAAAAAAGCAAAAATGGATACAGACCTTCTCATTCTTTGCTTCATGAATCAGTACCTGAACTGCCGATATCCCCAATGACCCATCAGAACAAAATGCTTTTTAAAATAAGGAAATACAAACACAAGCACGAAAAACAAAATGAAAGAACCCTGGTTAAGCTTCTGTCTTTCCCCAGATCCCTGACTTCGCCCAGCATGGAACCTCTCCTTAGCAGCCCTTCCCAAGAACAGGCTGGCCTCAGAGACAAGCCTTCTCCCTTATCTTATCCAGTCAGGCCAGGCCTTTATTCCACTCCCTACATACTACTCCAGTTAGCCTTGTTCATGCCTCCTGTAAGAGGAACCTGCTTTGCCTAACCTTGAGAAGTTCAGAAATGGTATAATCAGTGCGTTCTCCCCACTGCAGTATTTCCTCTCCCCATCCAGCAGCTCTTTACACCCTGCCAATGTCCTTTCAAAATAACATATTTGCCTACTAAACTGATTCGATTCACTCTTTGTTTGACAACGGGGAAGAAAAAGTGGAAACACGACACCTTCATTCACATTAGTATGTTAGCAAGACAAGGTGTATGAAGGGAGGTATTATGTTAGTGCTGAAAAATAAAATGGATATAATGACATGCTTTTATTCAGATCTAAATTAGCAGGTCTTGTCTAAGGCTGACCGCAACGGTGGGTACAGGAGCGAGAAAGGATGCTCCTCTGTCCTCTGTGAATACAGTGAACAATCTTCATGAATCTAAACAAGACATCAAAGCTGCTAATAAACGGTCATTTTCGTCAGATTTTCTTTGGCTGCTCAAAGATAAAATTGTGGATCCTGGCCCACAGTAGCATTCTCACTGCCTTTTGTCATTTGTGATGAGCTGTTGACAGGTGGCTCTTATTTTTCTGAATAGCCACTTTGAATGAATGTGAATATCTTTCTTAATAAAATGGATTTGTTTTGATATCACTCTTTTTAAAAACTTTATATCCAGACGTGGAAATGACAGGTATCATTGAACAATGACTTTTGTGATAACATGCTATGTGGATGTTGGTAGAAAATTCCAGACAATGGAACTCTTCTCTGCCAGGATATAGGTGTTTCCATCCTAGTCTTTCTCAACAGTAAGAGCTTCCCAGCACTCCGGGCCTCAAGAAATGTTGAAGAAGAAATAGCCATCGTAGGATTGGGCCAGCTCCGATGCAAGATACTGCACAGTGCATAAGTAAGGGGAAATTTCTAGAACTGCCAGAAAGTGCGATTTAAGGGGCTCCTCAGAAGCTCAAGTATTTTCCTGTTTTCATCAGTGTGAAGTCATTGCTTTGAGAAGCATACATGTTCTTTATTCCATATTAATAATAAAATACTTAATTAGCATAATACTTAATTAGCATAATAAATTCTGTCTGAGGACATTCTCAAATGAATCTGATTCTGGAGTTTTATATTTTTATCTTTTTTATTAAAATATACTCAACACATATAACATTGTACCAATTTAAATTGCACACTGCATTTATATATTACTAGGGGCCCGGTGCACAAAAATTTGTGCACTCGGTGAGGGGAGGAAGGGGTCCCTCATCCTGGCCTGTGCCCTCTCACAGTCTGGGACGCCTGGGGGGAGGGATGTCCACCTGCTGCCATGCATGGCCAGCCTGGGTGAAGGGCTGAGGGCTGTTTTCAGGCTGGCCACAGCCCCCTCAGGGTTCGTGCACTAGGGGGTGGGATGGCTGGTGAGTGCAGACGTGGATGTTTCCAGCCGGGTGGCCTACCACTGCACATACCTGGTGGGCCTCCACCACTGAGGGGACACACCTGATGCAGAGCTGGGTGGCAGGCCAGGGGGTGGACACTGGTGCATGGTCCTTTGGGGGGGGGCTTGCTGCTGAGCGGACACACCTGGGGTGGAAGCAGGCACACACTTGCACACGCCCCACAGAGGCCTCCAGGGTGGAGCCAGGTGGCTAGACCTGTGGCAGATGCTCTGCGCAGGGGCTGAGGATGCTCCGGCATGACCCCGAGGGGGTACCCCCCTCAAGCCCCCGCCACTGAGCCTCTGAGGTAGTGTGGGCCCAATTGCTCTATTCCCAGGCCTCACAGGGCCAGGCCTGGCTGCCTGGCTCACCGCCCTCTGGAACCACCGCAGGCACGATTGCTCTATTGCCAGCCCCAGCCTCAGGGCCGGGCAGGCTCCCACCTGAGGCCGCCCAGAACCAACCACTGGCACGATCTCTCTATTCCCAGCCCCATCTCTCTATTGCCAGCCCTGGCCGCAGAACCATGGGCCTGGGCAGCCGCCCTGCCCTGCAGCCACTCGCCACTGCCTGGAACCCACTGTGGGAGCACGCGAGGGCGGAGGCCAGGCTTCCGCCCTCACATGCCCCGGCGCCCGATCACTCCATTGTGGGCCGGGCCTCCGCCATCTTGGCTGGGCTAATTTGCATACCATTGTTCTGATTGGCTGTTGGGCGTCCCGAAGAAACGGTCAATTTTAATATTGCGCTTTTATTAGTTATGATGATGATATGATTGAAAACTTAGCAATAGTTAACAACTCTATCAAGTCACATAATATTTATTTTCTTAAGGTTTCTGAAAGTATTAACTAAGTTCTAGTCTTATCAAGTTTAATGATTATGACACAATATTGCTCTATGTTTTCACCATACTGTGCATTAGAATTAATTTTTCTGTCAGTGATTTTTCAATATTCTCCTTGTTTTCCCTCTGGCATTCCAGCAATTTGGATGTTAGAACTTACATAATTTTCCCATCTCTTATATCTTTCTTCATACTTCATAATCCCCTTTTCTTTTGGGAGCAATGCTCAATTCAATACACCTTCTTGCTGGCTTACTTTTTAACAATATCCATTTTGCTATTTAGTCTATGTATTGAGGTGTTTTTCATTTGAACTTTCAAAAAAAAAACACAAAAACAACAACAACCAGTTTTTATTTCATGATATTACTGTATGTCTTTCTGTATACTAGTATATGTTTGAAGCCATGCTTATATTAAAATCTAATCTTACAACTCTGTTTCTTTGTGTTTAAATGTTTGTCTTTACTGAGCCTGCTGTTTCTCTGTTCTGGTGTCTGCCCTCCTGTCTTACTTCATCAGTCTTGATATTATTTTGTTGGGTTTCCCTGCTGAGAACAGAGTCTACATTCACATAGCTAACCCTCTACATTGACATACCTTTATTCTTTTACTGACTTTGCGAACTAAAACTTAGTATTAGAGAAAATGCTTACCCAGGAAAATAGGAATTGCAAGTAATTTCATTTTTCATTTCAGAATCTTACCTAAAGGCACATGTCAAGACCTTTTGAATTACTTGCCTCAAAACTCTTCCCTGTGTTCACAATTTGAAGCAACTGAATTAAGATTCTACTCGATCCTGTTATTGTCATAATTATCTAGTTATTAATATTAATGATAAGAAAAGAGAAAAGGGGAGGCCAGACATTGTAAACATGGTCATTTGGGCACTTTCACGATGAAGCTACAGCTTCACACTCCACAGCGGGCCACTGGGCCATTCCCTACAGATCACTAGGGGATGGGATTAAACAAAAGGGGAGATGAGCGCATGCACCGAGAAGTTGGGGTGACAGGGAAGGTGTTTGCCTGTCAGTCTAGCCTGGGGAACAATTGATTGGCTAGGGGATGGACCTCATCAGAAGAGTGCAAACTCTTGGAGAGTTAATTGGTTAGTTTGAACAAACTCATGGTTAAAATCCCCAAACAGTGCCCTCTCTCTTGTTTGCTCTAATGCTCTTATTCTTTGTTGCTCTGTGACTCACACTCACCTGTGCACTTTCCATAGCCATGTGGTTTTAAGCAACCACATGGCCCAAGGCCATGGGGACCCCACGGGCAATGGACTACATCTGAGAACATAATCTAGCCAGTGGCTGGACTGTACCATACTGTACTTTTATATGGAACAGAAAGTCTGGGCAGTGGCCTTAATTCTGGCCCTCCTAAAGATAAGATTGTACTTCTTCTTTGGTGAGATGGACTGAGGTGGAACCTAAGAGAGGAACTCCCTTAATTTTGCATCATCAATAACACTTTCCATGAAACCCCATTTTCCCGTGGGGGCCTCAGGAAGTTCACTTCCTCATGTCACGTCTCTCCAAGAATTTCACTTCTGCAGATAATATAACCATACCTCTGAAGCAGGGGGTCTCCCAGGGTTGAGGACGACGGAGCCCCTAGCACTAGGACGCTTGCATGCACAACTCCAGAGACCAGGTTCTGTGACGCAGGTTTAATTTTATTGAGGAACTACAGCAATATATATAGTGGAGGTGACCAATCATAGAACATCTTCTTAGGGAGCTAATGAGCGTAAAGGTCGAGGTTCTGTGTACGTGGCTCTAGGAGGGGCTCAGGTGGGCATTGCCATCTTCCTAGTTTGCCAGAAAGATCTGAACTGCTGGAGTGTGCTCACAGCATTGCATCAGCCACTGCACCGAGATCAACTTCCTGTGCTCTACCTCCACACCTCCACATTGAACGATACACTTCTAACCAGACTTCAAATCTCAATAAACATATCTTCCCTCTCTGCTGTAACAGTGCACCCTATTACCATGGCAAGACATGCATTCAGGTTGATCACTGCGGATTGTTTTGATGATGTTTATATTGCTCATGACTGAACAAAATCTTTGGGAGCAAGAGAACAAACAAATTGTGCTGTTTGCAGTGAGAATAGAAGCAAGTAATTCTGCTGCTGGGTGGCCTGGCTAGTCACTGAGAAACTGCCATTCCTTCTGTGCTATACCTGATCAGGGCCTTGCTTTCCTCTTTCCTTTCCAATACGCTTCCAGCTGAAGTCAGGCAGCATGGTAAAGGCTCACTGTCTTATTAGACTGCCACTGGTATGCTCAAAATTTAACAACCATAATTAATTTATACCTACTTATAAGTCAATTCTAATTGAGCTTAGACTATTTTTTTTAAAAAGCATATAATTGGATATCAGATCATTTTTTACTGATAGGGGAGGGTGATGGAAGCAGGAAAGCCCCCAGACAATAGTTGCTAACAGAAAGGAAAATGGTTCTGTCAGAAGATAAGCCTCAGGGAAGTCATAACCTTGATTAAGGTGGGCCCGATTTACTTTAACCTCCTCGGGGAAGGAGAACGGAAGGCTTTCCACTTGTATAGACAGCTGTTCTCATTATGAAGAGACCTTTTATACTTGAATAAAATAAGTTGCTTTTAAAAGAGTCTGTTCTTGAGGAAATGCTATCTTTCATGCACTGAATTTTTCTGCAAAATGTTGTACAAATACTATGTACTGTATTTTATAAAACACTTGAGGTTTCACATATAATAGGCATTGTAGAAAAGCCAAAGTAAAAAAAACAAAACAAAAAACAAATGCAATTTTTCCTTTCCCTCTTCCATTTTTAAAATCTTGAGTTTGCTACTAGTGTACTTATTTAACAGATAAAGGCCAGGATCTGAAGATTGAAGGGGGTTTATAGAAGGTGGGGCTAAAGTAAGTTTACCGTGTGAGCATGCAAGAACCAGAGTTTATTCTTGTATTATTGCTTATTAATTATTGTGTTATTTTTCATATGGACAACTACAAGCCTACTTTTGCCCCATCCTGTATAATAACTTGAACAGAGCAGAGATTTATGCTTAGACTTAGTTTATAAATCATCATTCTTTCTTAAAATAAAGCTGTTAGTAAATGCTTTAACACAGTTAATATTTTACATACTCACCCCGATGTAAGTCAGTTCAATCTGAGAAAGAGACAATTTAGTATGGTGTGTCCAAAGCTGTCAGACTTCTCTATTTATATCTAATTGTAAGAAGGTCAGAACAACCTGAAACCATCAGTCTTCATCACTGGTAATTCTTATACTTAAAAGAAGTTTTTTGTGATCTTAAACATGTACTCTTATTACACCATTTTATCCACATAATAGCATCATTTAAGTCTTGTTGTGATGCTTTAATGAAAATGAGAATTTTTGAAAAGTTGTCATTTACCCACGCTCACAATTTTCTTCCCTAAATAACTGCATCACATTTGAGTAATTTTCTGATTTTATTTGTTTCATATTGATGAACATTTAATCTTTAAAACAATGAGTAGGTAGTATACATAAAATGGCATCTGAGGTCTTCAAGTCAGTAATGGAGATAGCAAGCAGCTCATATATATATATATATATATCCTTCTACAGTTTCTTAAGTGACTTCAAAATAATACGCCACCTTTTTTTTAAATTGAGCATCCACTAATCAATAATGTTATTCTCACATTTCAGATGTATAAAGTTAAGGCTAAAAAAACTGTGATGA
Organism: Murina feae; assembly: GCA_004026665.1. Taxonomy (NCBI): domain Eukaryota; kingdom Metazoa; phylum Chordata; class Mammalia; order Chiroptera; family Vespertilionidae; genus Murina; species Murina feae. The sequence goes on along the minus strand of PVJC01008734.1, from coordinate 21,028 downwards.
TTTAAGATCAAATTGCTAGTTGGAAGATTAGAAGTCATTATTAGATATTACCATCTTAAAATTGTTTAATTACTACCACAATTTCTATGTACACTTAGAAGTAAAAAGTATTTCATTATTCTTGATGGTTAGAAAGTGGAGATTGCTTTGCTTTATTACTCAGAAGTCAATGTGCTCTTTCAGTGTGAGGACACATTTTCTATATTTCTAGAGAAAATGCTATCTCTTTCTATTTGAGCATATAGCCTCCTGTGTGTCTTTTACTCACCCTCCACTATTCCTTTGGACATAGATCCAAGTTTGTATTCTGTTTACTTGGCTCAATCATCATATGTAAACTCATTGTGATGTATTTTTGGTATAATCCTTAGATTTATTTGCCCAGTAATTAACGATTTAACAGCTAACTAACTCTAATACATCATTTTTAAATTTTAAGTGCCAATATTATTTATCTCTGGATTTATGTATAGTAAAATGTTCTAGGGCCATTATGAATTCTATTCCCTCTTTTAGCTCTTTGAATAACTTAACTACATTTATTGTAAAAGAAGTTTCAGATTGCTTTAAGCCCCTTTGGGTGTGCATTTCCCCTTTAATTCTGCAAATTCATATTTAGAGGCAAGGATTCACGTCCATGCTTTTCAATTGTCTGTGTAAGCCATTCTCCAACAGAATTGTTTTCAGAGTCTGCCATGTTCCCTTGGCAGAGAAGAATCTATGAGGGATATGAATACATCTGCTCTGCTGTGGGCTGTGCTGGATTGTCCAATGTTAATTAGTATCACCCTCCCCCACCCTCTTTGTGGTTTTCTCTATATGGCAGAGAAGATGTGGAGAGCTTCCTTTTCCAGAACCCTGCTTTCTCCAAAATTCTGGGTTATAGTTAACCAATAAGAGGACTGTAATATTTAGAAGGTATTTCTTCCAGACTCATGGGCAGACTGAAGAGGCACAGCAACTCCTCAGCAAGCATGTCAGAAGCACACATTTTCTGCTTCAGACTGAGACAATAGCTCTCAACCATTCTGACCAGCCCCTGAGAATGACCTGCTCTAATGCTTCAGATGAAGACCTAGTTTATTGCTTTTCTTGCCTCCCACATGCGATGAACTTATATTTGATGTCAATTTATCTGATTATTGCTCTCCCCACATCATGTAATGCTATTGATTAAGCCAGTGCAATAGGCATGACAGAAGATCCCAGGCAAACTAAGTCACTTTATACACAGGTTCCACTTCCTCATTTGCTGCTCAGGCATCAGTATATCACCCATTGTTATTTTAGATGAAATAATACTTATAGGTTATATATAAAATATGTAAAAATATATATGTTTAATATATGTAGATGAATATTTATAATACATAATATGTAATATACATATTTTTAACATATTATATTCAGCATTTGTATGTATCAGTAGCAGACACATAGAAGCAATGTCATGGTTAGCTTTGAGTCTTGCTGGGTGAGAACTACACAGTAATTATATTTTAAATTGGATTTTCTTTTGATTTTATTAAACTAAAAATGATGCATTAAGTATGTGGCAGACTAGGATGGTCTAAGGTAATTAAAAGTTATGGTAATTATAACAGTTATAGATTCTAATATTAGTTAATAATAATTAGATTTGCAATTATATGAGAGTTAGGTGTCATCAACCAATAGTTAATACAATACTGAGAAATTTAACTATGATTTAAGAAATCAATCATAACAATACTATTTAGTTGAATTTTTACTAACAAAATAGTGAGGGATATATGGAGAAGATAATCTGTATGTGTCTTCTATGTAAAATGTCTTTGAGGCATTTAAAATTATTGAGTTTATCCAAAGTCAGTTATTTGCAAAAATGCTTATGTATTTTGGAGACAGTTAAAAAATGATAGGCTAAAACCATATTATAATACTCTAACTAGAAACACAACTTGAGGATTAAAGGTCTGAAATTAGTTGATATTTGCAACCTGGCTCACTGTTCTCTATAAAACATGACTTATATAGACTTATGTTAATATTTTTTTGTAAAATTGGGCAAAAAAATAATTGACACTTTTCTACTCGAAGTTGCTGTTCTTTATCCTTGAATAAGAAAGGTTTCTATGACTGCTGTGACAGATAGTATATGCGAGAAATAATGCTGTGACAGTTTCTGTGCTCAGGCCTCAGAAGAATGGCAATTCCCACTTCCTGTGCTATAAAATAATCTGCTGATGGTTGCCAGGTGGAAGGAGGGTTGGGAGCCTGGGTGAAAAAATGAAGGGATCAAGAAGTACAAATGATAGCCACAAAGTAGTCTTGGGTTTTAAAGTACAGCTTAGAGAATACAGTCAATAATACTGTAATACTATGTACAGTGCCAGGTGGACACTTGGAATATTGGGGGACCACTTTATAAAGTATATGATTGTCTAAGCACTAGGTTGTACACCTGAAACTAATGCAAAATAATAATGAATATGAACTGTCATTAAAAATAAAAATAAAAATCCCAGCCATGTCTTAGAAGCGCCCCAGTGAGCTTCAGGAAGGTGCTTGTTAGGAAAGGAATCATCCTGGAAGTAAATTCTCCATCTCAGTCCAGCCACACCAGGTGGCATCACATGGAGCAAGGAGGAGCTTTCCCACCCCAGCTCTGACAGATCTGTGAGCAAAGGAAATCACTGTTGTTGTTTTAAGCCACTGACTCTTAAGGTTGTTGGCTCCCCAACAACAGGTAATCAGAACTATAACACTGACATGCTCAGATACTGCTTTATATAAACTTGGTGCAATTCAGTGATATACAGAATTTCTTTTGTTAACTTGGAATATATTTTCTGTCTCTGTTTGTGACTAAGTGTAGCTAAGAATAGTTGAGATTTCTCCTTTGAACAAATTTTTTTCTATATAATTTATGTACCTCTAGTGACTGTCTATTGTCTAATATAAAGATGATGGACATTTGCAAGAATATATAAGACTAGAAGCCTGGTGCACAATATTCATGCTGGACATCCCCCGATGGGACCTTAGGGCTGCCACGGAGGTGGGAGAGGCTCCCACCACCACTGCTGTGCTCACCAACCGTGAATCCGGCTCCTGCATTGAGTGTCTGCCCCTTGGTGGTCAGTGAACGTCATGGCAACCAGTCTTCTGCCATTTGCTTGATTTGCATATTGACCTTTTATTATATAGGATATTTCACTCTGAAATGTGGGCAATTTGGATGTAGTTACGATTTTTCTAAGAAGGAATTGGTTAACTATATCACATGGTACCAAATATTCATGTTATGCTATTTTTAAATCAATTAATTATTGTTTTAGGTAAAAAGAATTACATATGAGACCCAAGGAATAAATAAGTTATTATATTCTTTTTAATAACTTTGCCCAATCCTCATTATGTGCTATTACAATAAAGGTAGGAAGCTGAACTTGAGTGGGATAGAACTTTTTAATAATCTTATTCAATTTATCAGAGTTGCATTATTACAGACAGCCATTCATATGGATGGATTCTGCATCCACAGATTTAACTATGGAGCAAAGTATTTGAAAAAAACTAAACAGGCACATACACTTTTTCTTATCATCATTCCCTAAATGATAAAAGTATAAAAACCATTTACATTGTATTAGGCATTATAAGTAATCCAGAGATGATTCAGATTATATGGGAGATGTGCATAGTTTACATGAAAATGCTACCTCATTTTATATAAGGGACTTGAGCAACCCTGGATTTTGGTATCCTTGGAGGGCCTGGAACAATCCCCCAGGGGAGGATACCAGAGGATGCGTGTTATGCTGCTGCGATATCTCGAGGCAAATAAAGTTCCCAAAAACCTGTAGGCCAACTGCCTCTCCTATAAATTACTCTGCGAGGCCTATGTAGGTGGCTTCAACTATGAGAGACAGAGATAGACATGGAGACAGAAATAGAAATGGAGATAGACAAACTGTGTCAGTGATAAAACTGATTACTTCTATAGAAAAAATATTTTACCTAAAAATGACTTTGAATGATACAGTTTTTGTGTGCATGATTTTAGCAAACCCACCAGCATATTGTAGTACACCTATCTCTCTCTGCCTATTATATACACACAGATACCTATGCTGAGTCCATTCAGATTTTCAGATTGGCTTTTAGTCCATATAATTGTAAAACTCTCATTTTCTACTGAGAAATGTTCAGGAATCTGGAACGAAAGAATATTCTGGATATAAATTTCTCAGAAGAATAGCTAAAGACTTGAGTTATGGTAGAGAGTTAATTTTATTTTAGACCTACTTCTTTTTAGAAATTAATATTAGAGCTGAGAATGCCCCACGGCCCTCACTGAAAACTAATTGCTATACACATAGATACTACAAATTCATACTCTGCTTTCAGAATTTTAACTCTTTGGATGAAAACAGAGTACAAGGATTTTCTCTGATAACATACCTTCTCTATGACAACCTTGGAGGACATTTAGCTGCTGAATATTTCTATTGGAGGACATTTCTTTTGAAGAACATACATTGTTCTCATTTAAAGGTATTTGTATTTTTTTCCTTTGTGTTTCCAGCCCTTTCTATCTTTCTCCACTGAATTGTGGACCTAATCACTCTGGTTCTGATTTTCATTTGCCTCTTAAGCTTAAATCTGAAAAACTAAAAAAACAACACCAAATAAATGCAAGCACTGTGGTCTGTTTACAGCTGGGATCTGCACAGCATGTAAGACTAACTGCATCTGTGCAGAAAGCCCACCATATGGGTGGGAGGGGAATCGTTTAATTTAGCTCATATGCATGAAGTAAGTGAAAAGTTGACTATATTTTATATCTTGCCAAAGACAAGCACAGCGGAGCTAGGAACAGAATCCAAAAAGTTTCATAATCAATCTTCTATTTTTCTTAGTAAACTACTCCATCTTTTAAGGCTGTTCACTTGGAGACTACAAATGATATATCCTCCTACTTTGAAAGTCTATTTTTATGCATATCAAACCATGTAAGAACAGTAGATATTGTTTACAATATTTTATCTTTGAATTTATAACGTTAAATTTCTTTATAAAAATGACTTCAATATCTAACTTAGAGGAAATTACAAATGCATAAAATACTTGAAAATGATCACCATTTCTGGGGGGGAAAATCAATATGTGTTACATGATTAGGGACACAATTTTAATCTAACCCTAGCTAATGTAATTTAGCTGATGTTAAGACTCTAGAGATTAAAATAATTTTATGGGACATACCAGTAATGCTGACACATGGGACTTTGAGAAACATTTGTTGCTCAGACAAAAAAAATAAGAGAGGATTGGGTGTGAGAAAAGACTTCTTATTTTTTACAAAAATATATTTTTATTGACTTCAGAGAGGAAGGGAGAAGGAAAGAGAGATAGAAACATCAATGATGAGAGAGAGTCATTGATTGGCTGCCTCCTGCACACCCCACAATGAGGATGGAGGCAGCAACCTGGGCATGTGCCCTGACCAGGAATCAAACTGTGACCTGCTGGGTCATGGATTCATGCTCAACCACTGAGCCCCTCCAGCCAGGCGGAAAGAACTTCTTCAGTCATATGAGACTATGGAGCTAAAGAGGAAATGCACTGCTATTATTTTCAGTGAAGTCATTCTGAATATTCCACTCACTTTGTAAGAATAGTATTTCTACAATTTTTTAGGGAATCTTTGAGCAAGTAAGCCTTCAGATAATGTCTACCAGATGGCATCACTGTGAATATTAAATGACAGCATAAACATATGTTCTATATCCTCTTGGAGAATAAATTTTAGAAGGTAGATTCACTATTGATTTTCTTTAATATTCTTACTCCTGTGAGAAAATGTCTCCTCTTTGAAGTCTTACTTAATTATCTAAGAATATTTATAACAATGAACACAGAGTCCAGTGAGTCAAAATAAAACTATGGGACACACATCTACTTAAAAAAAAAAAAAAGGAATAGGGGAGTTTTTTCTTTGTACAAATATTATATTAATAAATCTGTAGTGTAGATGTTACACAGTTATATCTATTAGTTGCAAAAGCTCTCTCAACCATGCTCTAAAGCAACTATTAGAATTAATTAACACCTTCCATTACCATGTTGTTGTAATTAGTAACTTAATTTAATGAATAATTCAGCAAACTCATGTAAAATGTGTGTAAAAAGAGAGTCACTCATTGTATTAAAATGAAAATATATAGTTAACTTGAAAAAAGTGATCCCTTAAATAAAATGTTACCATAGTAGAGGTAGGCAAAGCAACTTGTCTACCAAAAACCTATATTAAAAAGTAAAACACCTGCCTTTTTAGTTGTTCAAACTTGACTTTAACATTCATTCAACCTTAGTCAATAAAATTTAAGTGTGATTTATTAAAGAAAGATTGTGTAGCCTTGAAAGTATTTAAAAATTCTGATAATAAATGAATATAACTATTAGCTAGCTAGATAACATACATATCTGTCTTATGATTTCCTTACTAAATTATTTGTTGATTAATAAAATAAGTAGTAACTATAATTTTGTGTGGGAAGAACATAGCAAGGCTTATTTTATATATTCTGTGAAGTATTTGTATAAGTATTTAAAATGTGCTTTGTGATCCACAAAGTCACAGAAGTTTTGAATAGTATTAGAAAAAGAAACTGCTTTGAGGATTTTACTGTTTTAAATCATGTTTGATATAGAACTTTTTATAGGAAGTAACCTTGACAGTTGGTTACCAGTCTTTGTTTCACAGAATATTTTGATCACTGTTGAGAGATATAGTTAAATTTTCTGGTGTGGGAATTTAAATCATATTGTATCATTATTCATTTTATAATACATACATATCTCAATGATACTGTGGGTTCAGTTCCAGACCATCACATTAAAGCAAATATATATCACAGTAAAGTGAGTCACACAATTTTTTTCTGTTTTCCACTGCATATAAAAATTATGTTTACATTATACTACAGTAAATCCTTTGCTGAGATTTTCAATTTAATTTGCCCAGATTCATCAGAGGAATCACTATCTATATCCACAATAGCCTTGCAAACTGCATTTCTAAAATAATAAGACTAAAAGTTAAAATTACTTCTTGATCAATGGGTTGCCATGGATATTATTTAGCAGCTACAAAAAGATCTATCTCATTTTCCATCTTCAATAGAACTCTTGGGTGACCAGGTGCATTGTCAATAAGCAGTAATACTTTGAAAGGAATCTTTTTTTTTAACCATAGGTCACAACCTTGAGCTTAAAATGTTCAGGAAACATTGTTGTAAAAATGTGCTGTCATTAAGGCTTTGTTATTCCATTTACAGAGCACAGGCAAAATAGATTTAGCATAAGTATCCATGGCCCTGGGGTTTCCAGAATGATAAATAAACATTGGTGTCAACTTAAAGTCACCAGTGGCATTATCTCCTAACAAGAGAGTCAGCCTGTCCTGCGAAGCTTTGAAGCCAGACATTGACTTCTCTGAAACTGCCAATCTTTTACACACATGTCTTGAAAAGTCACCAAATGCAGGCTGCTTGGGAAGGCTGTGGTCCTTGTAAAGGTGCCTCTCTGCAGTGGAGACAAGGTCCTGAAGGAGCCGATAGCTACAGTCTGTCTGCTGCCTGACTCCCCAGAACTGGCAAGATAGTGTTTCCTTAAAGGGGCTCTTAAGACCTGCATCTCTGTGCCCATCCCACCTTGAATCCTGGTAATGACCTTGATTCTCCTCTATTTCTTCAGAAACTTTTAAATTTAAAATGTCTGACTCCTATCATATTTTGGAACCACTCTGACTCAGTAAAGATTGAGAGAAGTTCCTTTTCCTCAAACTCTTCTCTAGCAGAAGGCTCAAAATGTGTTCACAGTGCAGGTACATCATGAGGGCCCCTGAGCAGGGAGGCTGACCTGACCTATGGATGGCAGGTCCCCAGAACAGCTCCTTTACTCTCTGTAACTGCATAATCCCCGTGTGACCTAACTCACTTCTCTCAACACATTTCTAAAAGTCCTGTTTGTCCATTAACAGCACGAATCCATGTCCCTAGTCACACAGATTCTCAGAAGAATTGTGCCATTTAGCTCTCCTGATTGTACACCATATGTTCCTTTTTAACCTTAACTGAACTCCCATGCCTTAGAGCTTGCTCAGCCACAATTCAACCAAGACTAAAAATTCAAAAGACCCAGAGACCTTTGACCATTATTCAAAAATTTCTTTGTTTCTTATGCATTTTTTCCTCTACATTTTTCCCAGTTGAATTCAGTGCCACAGCCAAATGCTATTTCATCAAATACATACCCTCAACCGTCACTTATTTGGGATCAGGAGTGGGTATGGGTATAAAGAGAGCAAGTGAATAAGCTAGCACTTGGATAGCTTTTGCAAATTACTTAACTCCTTTGCTGTTGCTGTTAATTGGAAAAGAGGGTTTTAATACGTATAATACTAATTTGAATATTAAATATATTATATTTAAAGTTCTTGACATATGTAATCTCTCAAATATTTTTATTCTTTGCAATTTATCTTAGTGGAATGGGCAGACTATTAGACTGAGGAAGAAGAAACCATTTTTAATCTCTCAAATATTTTGATTAATTTTGCTTATCATTCAATTTCTTATTATTTTATTGTACTAGTACTTTCTTATAATTCAAACACACACACTTGTAACATCTCCTTATTCACAGTTTCACTATAATTTTAAGTGGCACTATTAAAATTTCTCAGTGAAAAGGTGGTTGAATAAAGTATAAAACAAATAAAAATTGCTCACTCTTTATTCTACTTTTCAAGTTTGGCCCTTTATAGCACACCTTTGCCATTTATCTTTAGAAAATACTCCCTAGTGAAAAGCCACATATTTTTTATTTTCTTTTTTCTTAACCACTCCAAAGTAGATTCTCTCCATGTACCTCAACCCTCATACATCACAGAGTAAATTTACTTATGATTTTGACATTTATCATTGATTGGGCTCCACAAGCATTACAATGATGACTAGTACAGTGAAAATGTTATTTTCTAGATAAAAATTTCTGCCTACATTTTAAATTTAACTTCCAATCTTTAAGTAACGGAAAGATATGAGTAATGATGTTATAATCCAATTTATTTTAAAGTAGAATGGGTCACTGCCCATCTTTAAAAAGACTGATTTTTGAGTTCTTATTTGCATTTTACTCAGATGGACAGTTATATAAAAATATAGACACATGCCCTAACCAGTTTGGCTTGGTGGATAGAGCGTCGGTCTGCAGACTCAAGGGTCCCGGGTTCGATTCTGGTCAAGGGCATGTACCTGGATTGTGGGCACATCCCCAGTGGGGGGGTGTGCAAGAGGCAGCTGATTGATGTTTCTCTCTCATCGATGCTTCTGACTTTCTATCCCTCTCCCTTCCTCTCTGTAAAAAATCAATAAAATATATTAAAAAAAAAAAAGAAAGAAAGACAGAGAGAAACATAGATGTGAGAGAAAAACATGGATTTGTTATCTCTGGCAGAAGCCCCAACTAGGGCCTGGGGAGGGGCGGAGCCTGAATCCTAAGTACCTGCCGTTGACTAGAATCAAACCATCAAACCAAGGACTCTTTGGTCCACAGGCTGATGATCTATCTGCTGAGCCATCCCTGCTGAGGAAGCCAATGCTTTATGAATGTTATCTCTAGCTTACTCATATGCTACTCATATGGATTAAAACTAAACCAAAGAGCTGTTTACTAATTGTTGTTTCTATGTTTTTCATGCTATTTGATAGAATTAAGTATAATAATTTTGTAATAAATTCTAGAGGTACACACACACATAACCTCACATATAAATAGATATTGACACAAAAAAAATGGTGCTTGTAAAATTATTTTGTAGTTTTGGATTATGCCACATTTAATAACATATTGTCAAACATCCCCCCTGTTTATTTCAAAACTTTCATGAGATAGGAAAAACAAAACTAAATCTCATTTACTACTCTTAGTTTGGTTTTATTCACGTCAAACTGATCTTTTAGTAGTTGCTTAACCTGTGAATATGTTTTGAAGAATTCAAGTTGGAATTACGTCTGACTGTTTTGTTTTCAGTATGATTAAACCTCAATTCTGGCCAGAGAAATATATGTGTTTTGAAGTAAAACTTGTATGGAAGTAAAATATAAGAAAAAAATGAAAGACCTTATTAATTACTCTTATGCTTAGGTGAAAATCATCTCAACTTAACTTTGTAGGATTATTTGAATATGCTGATTTTAGCATATAGAAGCAAACACACAAATTAGATGGAAGTGCTGACTTTTCCCTTTTCAAATAAAGCCCTAGCTTTAGCTGGAGTCCTGGCTTCATAAAGGACCTACCCATCAAAAGGTGTCTTTGGTGAATGCTTTAATAAGAAAACTACTGTGCAGGATAAATTTGAAGTTTGCAGCAAAAACTTCAGACACGTGATTTCAGAGCTGCCATGCATACGCCTTCACCTAATAATACATTCTAGAAAACCCCTGTACTAGTATTGCTTCATGCAATAAGTTTACAAACTAATTAGTTATTTTTGTGATGAAATATGGATAACAAAACTTACTATTTTAACCATTTTTAAGAGTACAGTTTAGTGACATTGCTAAGTACATTCACCTTGTTAAGTACATTGGGCCATCATCGCCATCCACCTGCAGAACTTTTTTCATTTTCCCAAACGGAAACTTTGTACCCATTAGAGAATAACTCCTCATTCCTCACTCTCCTCAGCTCTGGTCAACCATCATTATGCTTCTTCCCTATTAAATCGACAGCACTTACCTCATATGTGTGGGTGCATAGAGTATTTATCCTTTTGTGACTGGTGTATTTCACTTAGCATAATGTCTTCAAGGTTTAGTTATGTTGTAGCATGTGTCAAAATACCCTTCCTCTCAAAGGCTGAATAATATTTTATTTTACATATATGATTGTATATATGTATACATATACGTGTACATATATCACATTTTGTGTATGCATTTATCCATTGATGGATACATAGGTGCTCCTACCTGTTGCCTATTGTGAATAACGTTGCTGCGAACATGGAGGTGCAAATATCTGTTCACGGGTCTGCTTTCAACTCTTTAGGAGCATATACACACAAGCAGAATTGCTGGATCATTTGGTAATTTAAATATGTTGCTTAAGAAATGATGTTAAAAATATTCATTTAGAAGCTAAAATATTACGTGTGATTACCATTTCAAACACAGCAGCTTTAGGTACAGTTAGAATAACCACATTTTCAGCTTTATTGAATAAATAGAAGTAGATCCAGGGGTATTATCCTTCAGTGGGAGAAATAAGGAAGGAATGAGGACAGAGGTCATGAATACGACTCATGGGTATCCCTCCACACAAAAACTTGACGTCATGGAAATGGAGACTCCTCTTACTATCCCCTTACTTTTCCTCTTTTAATGCATTGGGCTTAATCAACAAGCTCATGACCTGCCAAGATGTGGCGATCCCCTGAGAAGGCCGGTGAACAGTGAGGTACTGCATCTTTGCATCTTCTGGTACCACTGATGGGCAGAGAAAGCTAGAAATTCATAATAATTAAGTTGACTTTAATGTTCTGCACTACCTTAAGCACATTTTCTATGTAGTTTGTCTTCTTATATTATATCTTGCTTTGTTATCTAATATTGCTCACCAAAGCTTATCCTATATATTAAAAGGTTAATATGCAAATTGTCCCTAACAGCAGAATGACTGGGAATGACTAGTCAGTATGACATGCAATGACCACCAGGGGGCAGACGCTCAATGCAGGAGCTGCCCCTGGTGGTCAGTGCGCTCCCAGAGGGGGAGCTCTGCTCAGCCACAAGCCAGGCTGATGGTTGCCAGTACAGTGGTGGTGGTGGGAGCCTCTCCTGCCTCCTCAGCAGCACTAAGATGTCTGACTACAGCTTAGGCCTGCTCTCCCCTGGCAAGTGGTTATCCCCTGAGGGCGCCAGGGCTGCCAAAATAATGTCTGACTGCCACCTTAGGCCCGATCCCCTGGGGAGTGAGCCTCAGCTGGCAGATGGACATCCCCTGAGGGTTCCCAGCCTGCGAGAGGGCATAGGCTGGGCTGAGGAACCACCCTCCCCCAAGTGCACAAAGTTTTGTGCACCGGGCCTCTAGTACATTAATAATATACTAGAAACCCAGTGCACAAAAATTTGTGTACTCAGGTGGTCCCTCGGCCCAGCCTGTGCCCTCTCAGGGGATGTCCACTTGCCAGCTTAGGCCCACTCCCTAAGGGAGTGGGCCTAAGCTGGCAGTAAGACACCCCTCTGGCAGCTCAGGAGCTTTCTGAGGATGTCCACTTGCCAGCAGGGAGCAAGTCTAAGCTGCAGTCAGACATCCTTAGCACTGTTGAGGAGGCAGGAGAGGCTCCCACCACCATTGCTGTACTGGCAGCCATCATCCTGGCTTGTAATTGAGCAGAGCTTCCCCTGTGGGAGTGCACTGACCATCATGGGCAGCACCTGCATTGAGCGTCTGCCCCCTGGTGGTCAGTGTGTGTCATAGTGACTAGTTATTCCCAGTGGTTCTGCTGTTAGGATTAATTTGCATATTACCCTTTTATTATATAGGATACAGGCCTGGTGCAGTGGTGGGGGTGGGTTGGTTTGCCCTGAAGGGTGTCTTGGATCAGGGTGGGCTTCCTGCTCGGGTGCCTGGCCAGCCTGGGGGAGGGGCTGATGGCTGTTTGCAGGCTGGTCAAGGCCCCAGTGGGAACCCTCACTCTATGGGGGTGTCGCCAGCCAGGGTGAAGGGCAGAGGGTTTTTGCAGGCTGGCCACAGCCCCTTCAGTGTTGGGGGAGTCCTTCTGGAGTGCCTGGCCAGCTTGGGTGAGGGTCTGATGGCTGTTTTTAGGCTGGCCACACCCGTGGGCCAGAAGCAGGTATCTGGGATTTATATAACTTCTATCATTAAAACTTTGTAGCCTTGGTCTGGTTGGAAGCCCTCCTGCTTGCTCTAGCTCCATGGCCACTGCCATCTTTGCGACAGAGTGAGAGAGTGACAGAATGAGGGAGTGATGGTTAATTTACATATTACTCTTTTATTAGACAGGACGAAGGCACATACAGACACCTATATCTTTCAAATTATTTGTCTCAAATGCCTATGATGAAGTCAAATGTCCATCCACAAGTCTTTGATTTGTAATAATTTTTACAAGTCGTTTAATTAGTTCAAACTATATCATATACTAGGTGGGCCCCGATGTTTTTAATGTACTACTTTTGTTTTCTTTGTGTGGAAATAGAGTTCTGAAATCTACTACCTAAAGGCATATGCATACTTTATGTAGCTAGTTAGCTAGCTAGAGAGCATGTGGATGCTGTAACAATCTTTGCCTATGAAAAAAGTTGGGTCCAAGAGATTTTCTTATTCATAGATCCTGCCTTGTCCCTGAAACCAGCCCAAAACAACATAGTTATTAAGTACATTTGGGGCTGCTTGTCTGACCGAACTTACCAACACAATAACATAAGAAACCCCAAATGGAATATGGTTTTTTGGAGACCTGGCTGAGAAAACTGGTCTGAAGATATCTAGATACAGAAAGTGTCCCTCTTCCTTACATTTGAATCCCTGTTTCAATCGTATGTGGCAAGGGCTGGAAAAATCAGATTCACAAATGCTTGCTAAAGCAGTTGGTCCTTGCTTACCTAGGTGTTGTTTTCTCAGCAATTAAAACTAGTCAGGTGTCCTGTCCAGTGTGGCTCAGTGGCTGGAGTGTCCACAAGGTGGTGAGTTCAATTCCTAGTTAGGGCACATACCCAGGTTTGGGGTTTGATTGCTGGTCAGAGCACATGCAGGGGAGATGGGGACAAAGAATTGATGTTTCTCTCTTGCACCCATGTTTCTTTATCCCTTTCTCTCTCTCCCTCTCTCTAAAGTTGATTCTTTTAAAAAACAAGTTAAGCAATACTATTGTATGTATGTTTGTTTGTTTATTTATTTTAGAGACTAACCATAAACTATCAGACTCAATTTGGCACATGTTTAGAACCAGCTTCTGTGATGAGCAAGGATCCTCAATCTCTGTATGTAACACTGTTCTCCAAAAGTCAATCCTTATGTATCTCTCACAGTCCCCGGTTAATGCACCAAAATGTGGAGCTCTTAGCAAATCAATTAAGACCTATTCCTTCACTCCCACGCTTCAGAACAGATTGAAAGTAAAGACTGTCCACAGGGAAATGCGAAGTCAAGGAAATAGGCTTCCTGAGGCAGTGGCTAGCAGGTTAGACGCATCTGTTTGTCTTAAATGTCAGTATCTTCTGAGTTCAGCATGTGGTCTCCAGACAGGAACGGAAGATGAGAGGTGTCTTACATCCCACAAATTTCTGCCTCCAGGATTCCTTCATACAAAATAAAACCAAACCCTGGGCCTGGTGAGTCCTAGAAGGGAAACTAAGCAATTTGTGGACAAAGTTCAAGGAATCATTAATCACATAAACCAGCACAAAATGAGGTCCTCTTAAAAGTATCACAAAGAAGGTACACACGATAGGTATTCCTGCGTAAGCTGCTCTGACCTGGGCATTTCCTAAACTATGGGATGTAGAACCTTTAGCTTTCTAGGCCAAAATGAGATGTCAAATTGCCTTCGCTCTGGGGAAAACAGAACTGTAGCCCTGGGAAAATGAATGAGGTAAAAGAAAAGCACTATATTAAAAAGTGTTTTTGTATCCCATGTTTTATAACCGCTTTTCTTATCAATTTCTCTTTCTTAGCACTTCCATTTATCAAATTAATTTCCTTTTAAGACACTTAACAATAAAAGTTATTTTCCAAATTAAAGTAATTCACACATGAATACTGCATCTTTTTAAAGACTGCTTTGCACGATGAAGTGCTTCTTTTCTTATAGGTCATGTTTTCTTTTTAAGAATTCCACAAATAGAAAAGTAAAAATAGAATGCTGTTTTGTAGCTTCTGTGCTGTTTGGGGAGCGGAAATAGAAGAGGAAGAGAATACAGGGAATAATATACTTGATTTAAAAAACAAACAAACAAACTAGACATTTTTTTGTAGTGGGAAGCGGACTCCTGGCATTTTTAAAGGTGTTTTCCTGAAACTTTGATTTTGCAAATTGATATTTTAATCTTCTTTTCAGGAAAAACTTGGTGAAAACTTGTATCTCAAGTCATAGATGGAGAACATTTGAACAAATCATTTTCTTGCCTGAGTTTGAAGGCATCATCAGTTACATATAAAATGTCCACTAAGAGAATCAACTGCTTCCGTTGATTTTTGGCAGTAGCTTCCCTCCATAGCTTTCATTTGAATCAGCAGGAGCACTGTAAACATATACCGGCGTGTGGATATCGGTGCATCTTAAAATCTCCCCAGGTTATAGGACTAAGCAGCAAGATTTGAAAAACACGGCTTTAGGCGAGCCCAAGAAGAAATAGATCACTAAATTTGAAAATGTGGGATAGAAACAAACATACTTTTAACAACCCTTGTGAGAATTCATGCTTTTTTTTTCCTCTTTACAATGTTCAAGCATGTGCAGAGGCTAGAATTTGGACTGAGCTTCACTGGAAAACATGAAAAATGCACATATGTAGACGTCCGCATGTGGTGGTGGGTAGTGACTCAGAAGAGGGGTATGAGGCCAGCCATACAATTCCAGGGGGAAATGTCAAATAGCTGAAGTGGGTGTTTGACCTCTTATTTTTCCTTTACAAATTCCTTACGTTCCCCACTTACTTTGTGTGAGGGTCACTGAAGGAGGTATGCACAAAGCCAAAGAGGTAAAGAATTATAAATCTATTAGGTCCTCTAGAAAGCAGTTGGGCTGAGCCCCCAAACGGTGCCAGCACCCAAGGATGAGGAGTCAGAGAATTGAAAGTCAGAGATTTTCTAGGCAGGCGATTCCAATGGGAAATTGTCTGGGCGGGTCCAGATATGGAGGGGAAAGATAATGCCTAGCAAGTGGAGTGTGTCCTAAGCAAAAGGCAATTCATGTTGCAAAATGATGTAAAGGTCAATTTCCTGAGGGGCAGAGGCGATTTAATTATTTGATCAGACCTAGCATTGTGTGTCTCTGCTTTCTATCTGACTCAGTAAAGTAACCCTACAAAATCCACTTTTTCCTCAAATTTAGACATGGTTGACAAGTTCATTTTCTTTCTTCTATCACCCTTCCTTCATTAAGATGCCCATTTATTTACCTCAAGCTGTAAGAAAAACAGAAGAGTATCTAAACTAAGCTATGCAAAACAGAAGAGTCCTTTACCTCCCAGATTATTTATATTAAAATCCAGAAAACTTAACTCAAATATATAATTGACAGTATTTGAGGTAAGGAGATCAAACAAACAACAACAAAAAGGGTCTTTAGGAAAATGTTTGGGTAAGAAATATTTCTTAATTTAACAATATTTATTCACTCTTAACTCAATCCCAGGTACTTAATGTGGTGTTAATGATTCAGAAATGAATAAGTATTTTTTGGATATGAAGTTTGTAATTTAGTAGGACAATAAACAAGTAAGCAGTTAAGTCAACTACTGTGTAATGAATTTTTTATTGAAGACTATTAAAAAATGTTACAGGAGCAGAGAGAAGTAGCTCTCTGTGCAAAAGGTTAAAAGAATCTCATTGATCCTTTTATCACACCAGTTAGGCAATGTGTAAATCCACCTCTACATATAAATAAAATAAGTGCTTGTTTAAAAGAAGTGATTCATGAACCAAGAACAAATTTTCTGGATTAAATATTTTTGAAAATTTTGAGAACATGTTTATTTTTATTCTCTTAAAATGAGAAGGAAAATTAAGACAAGTCCTATATTTAATAAAGTACATTAATTAAACAGTGTGATTTTATCATCTAAAATCATTTGTTTCCCTTGATAATCACCCATCATGTTTATACTTTCAATTTTCATACCAACTAATAGTCTTAGGTTGAAAGGTAAATAGAAAAATATGTGGAAATCCTGAAGTGAGCCAATTTGAATGACAGTGATAATATCTAGGCTAACAAAGTGTGAGTTTTATGGGAGGAATGTATACTTTTCAATATGTATGTGTGTATACATCAAATAAAAAGCCACATTGTTATAATACACACTGTTATAATAAATGTAGAAAAATTAAGCATTTAACTTAGTAAGAGTAAAAATAAATGGATTCATTTGTACTTTTTAAAGAAGTCTCAAAATATTGTGACTCCATGAAACATGGAGAACTTTTTTGCTGAGATATGTGTAAGTATTATACATATTAAAACACCTTTTTGTAATATTTTTCAATTGATTAAGTTTTAGAAGTTAACTGAATTCTCATTAAAAAAAATTTTGTGCAGATTAATGTTATACAGAAAATTCTGGTGCCAAAATAAAAATTTAATTTTCAATTGATATTTTAATACTTCTTTGGATCTAATCATAAGTCTCTCTTAAACATTTTCCTATCTTATTAATATATTCAAAGGTACACATAAGAAGGTAAAATAACCAATGTATATGATTTTTTATAGACAATAAAATCTGAATAAGAAAATAAATTATCAAAATATTCATGAATAAATTTTATCTCTAACAACTTTTCTTAGCTCTAATGAGGTGTTAGTTATTAGCTGAGATGGGTGTTCCCAGCTCATGTCCTGATACAGCTCTGAACTATCACTAAAATTTGAGGCATTTTTCATTTTGTTTGGGGGAAAACATTCGGATCATCATTTTTCTTTTGTTCATATGGAAATTTCCTGATACTCTTTAGATAGCTCATGGTACTATTATCAACCTACCTCACCTCATGCATGTCAAATCTAAATTAAAAAAAAAAAAAGCAGTGTCTTTTGGAAAAATGGCAATTCTGTAGCAGTATGTCACTTTTATTTGTAATTGAGCTGAAATGTACAGTGTGCTCAGTTTTTATATTTGTACAGGGCTGAGTAACACACCCTGGTATCAAAAAGATTTGCATCAAGTAAACAAATGGAAAGTTCTCTTATGTCCCTTCCCAGTCAAGTCTCACATTCACAACTCTTCAACCAACTGTGATGTGGATTTCTATCCTGTCTGTACTTCATGTAGATACAGTCATGCAGCATGCATTCTTTTCTCCCTGGAACCTTGACTCAGCATATTGTTGAGGATTTACCCATGTTGTTACAGATAGAGACTTTTTTCTCCCCTGTTGATGATTTCAGTAGTATTCCATGGTATTTGTCTATAACAATTAGTTTATTCTGTATCCCCTATCCTTTTACAGAACATTTGAATTGTTTCCAATTTGGGCTAGTATATATATATTTTTTCTATAAACATTTCTGTATGGGATTTTATTTCTTATATACACAGGGGTCACTTCTCTTGGGGACATCAATATTTTCTATTTAGGCCATTTTCCTAGAGGGTAAGAGTTTTTCCAATGTAGTTTTAATTTGCATTTTTCTCATAACTATGTTAACATTTTTGAGTAATAATTAAAGATTCATGTTTAGTTATATATATAACAGATGAAGCCAGACTAGAAGATGGTCATTAAAAACAACTTTTTGTGTCTCATCAATGTTGTTATAGTAGATGTCCCTCAGTTGCTGGCATTAAAAGATTAGATAATATTTGGAAATGTAACACTGAACCTATGGGTCAGCAGGAGAGACTGGAGGAGTAAATTCACCACAGCACTGATATTGTTATTTTGAGGAATCAATTATAGAAAAAATTACTTCAGTACTTCTCATATTTTAAAATGATTCCCCATAATTTAATTCACTTTTTGACAGACATTCTACTACCTGAACTTGAAAGGCCTTGAAGTTGGGGAGAAAGATGAGAAAGAGTGGAACTAGGAGAGGTTTTATAGTTTCAGATAGGAAAGTGGTAGCAAATAACAGATTGACCAAAAGATATAAGAGCCAGACTGAGGACATCTCACGAATATTATGGGTTGAGATGACAATGTTACAACCAGAGGCCATGCTGTCCTAACCACATATGTCTTATCTGTTTGGATGAACATACAGAGCTATGCTGACCAAATCTCAGAGGCTCCCATGTCAATATACCAACTGTGCATTTGTATGTCACGACTTTTACATATCTTTGGAAGAAAGGGACAAGGGAAAGCTAACTTGACTGAGAAATCTTGCATTTGTCTGTTTTGATATTAAATTAACATTCCAGACAGAATTCACACTCATGTTAGCATTAAGTTTAGGAAAAGAAATTAGAATTGTGTTTTTGCACATGTATATGTGCTGGGATTATTACTTACTGTGTATCTTCCCATTTAGAGTTGCATTAAGGCCAACTCAGACAAGCACTTAGATTTACTTCCTATCCTTCGATCCATCTGTAATGAGTCTGACTGAAATTAAATGCATTAGGTGTGTTGTAACTCAGAGGCTATTACATTTTTTATAGCATCATAAAGAATGCAAACTGCCAAACTTTAGTTCATATTTGGAGATGAAAGGCCAAATGCTCATGTTTCACATAGAAAACATTAATCCAAGCCACCTTATTGTCTCTAATTTTGTGGGGGAAAAATTATCTTCTTTCAACTCATCTCTTTGCATGTGAATTATTTGCACTTAAAATTTAAAAACAGATTCCATTTTTCAAATTTGAAATGGTTATTGTTAAGGATAGATTTTGACACATTCCTGGTAGCTCACAGTTGGCTCATGTTAAATTGGCATTCTGCCCTTAGGCTGCTTGTTACTAAGAAGGAAAGAGAAGACTGTCTAGCATTAACTGCTTCCCTTTTCTCTTTTAAAGAAACAAAACTTGAGTTTGGTGGTACCTTGGATTGTAAAAAGTTGTCAACCAACTGACTGGAGGCATTTCTGGTACAAATTCATGGTTTCCCATGAGTGATGTTAGTCATCAGAGAACACATAAAAACCTCCGAACTAAAGACTTTGAGGTAATCTGGTGGAACGTAACTTATTCATTATCAAAGATTTGTTTATAGTGGAGTGAGATAAAGTTGAAGTTGGACTTGGATGGATATGTAGTAAAGACTTGTTATTTGCATCAATGTCAAGAGCCCTGAGAATTTTATAAAAGACTAGTGGCCTGGTACATGAATTCGTGCACATTGAAAGGCAATTAACTGGAAGAAATATTTTAATATCGCTATTCGTCCTTTCTCTGTAAGAGAAGTGTCAACCAAATTCACCATAACAATGACAGATCAAAACACATGCGTGCCATTGTCGCCAGCAAGGGCTTTATATGTATCTCACATGCGCAAGTCAACTCAGCCTTTTATTAGTATACTAGTGGCCCGTTGCATGAAATTCATGCACTGGAGGAGGGAAAGGGTGGTGTTCCTCAGTCCAGCTTGCACCCCTCCAATCTGGGACCCCTCAGGGGATGTCCGACTGCAGGAATGTCTAATCCCAGCAGTTGGACATCCCTCTGACAATCCAGAACCACTGGCTCCTAATTGTTCACCTGCCCGCTTGTCTGATCACCCCTAACCACTCTGCCTGCCTGCCTGCTTGCCCCCAACTCCCTCTTCGCTCTGGTCTGCTTTGCCCCAACTGATTCACTCTCCGGCCTGCTCACCCCCAACTGTCTCCTCCACCAGCCTGCTCTCCCCCAACTGCCCTCCCTTGTTGGCCTGATTGCCCCTAACCACTTCTGCCTTGGCCCCACCACCATGCCTTTGTCAGGAAGGACTCCTGGTCTAATTAGCATATTACCCTTTTATTAGTATAGATATATAGAATAAACTTGCTTAATTATATCTGCTTTCTGATTTAGCTAAACTTTTTCCAGCCTGGTGAAGCACCCCAACTTCTCTTTCAGGTAATTGTCAGCAACACAACAGTAAATATCAACACAAAACAGATTATTATTATAGATCTCGCAGGGAGAACAAAGGGTAAAATATTTAACTGCAGCAATGTTTGACTATATTCTGTGCAGTGAGAAAAACTGAAATCGTTTTCAAGGTCCACCATTTCTTACTTCTTTTCAGTTGAGTCAAGTTTTCTAAGTTTTCTAAATCTCTGTTTTCTAGATAGTGAAAA
>PVJC01008733.1:0-40609 GCA_004026665.1 Murina feae | reverse complement strand
ATGGCACCCTGACATACCGACTGTACCCCAGAACATAGCACCCTGAAATACTGACTACACCCCATAGCACAGCACCCTGAAATACTGACTATACCCCATAGCACAGCACCCTGACATACTGACTGTGCCCCATAGCAGAGCACCCTGACATACCGACTGTACTCCAGAACACAGCACCCTGACATAATGACTGTACCCCAGCACAGAGCACCCTGACATACTGACTGCGCCCCAGCACACAGCACTCAGGCACACAGCTCACGCTCAGCTGTCTTGGTTCCTGCTACCATGGAAACAGGCTCTCGGGTGGGCTCCAGCAGCCAGGTAAAGTGATGCTGGCACTGGCAGGTGAACACCTGGCGGTTGTGCACTGAAAAGGCAAGAGACAAAGAGAAATGGCAGAGCACCAGAGTGCCTCCACATCAGTGAACGCTGGTTGAATCCCAGCCTCAGTGAAAGTTGTTGAGTGTTTGGACGAGTTGGTCCTACCAACCAGCACCCAAAGAAAAGATGCTGAAGCCACTCTGCACAGCTCCTCCAGGCAGCTCCCATCCTCCATTGCCCCATCCTCGCCATGCTTCTCTCCATGTTTCATCTCCTGGATTCTGCTGTCGAGCCTGTCATAACCAGGTTTCCATGGGATGGACAGAGGGACGAGAGGGGACCACCTGTCCCTAAAACAGAACCCCAAGTTCCCCTGGCTGAACAGACGGGACCTTGGAGGGAGCAGTGGTCCCAGGCTCTTCCGCAGGGCACTCCTCCCCAGAGAGGTTCTTCCAACATGGGCAGCAGGGCTTTATGGAGGCATGGTCTGTGATATTAACTTGTGTGTTAAGACCAATATTTTAAAAACTGTTAGCATGCATTGTACATGGAGAAAGTAAATAGTGTTTGCGAAACTTTGGTTAGGGGGATGATGTGTGAGTATAAGGATTGCCAATACTGCTCACTAGCCACCCTCACTCTTCTCTTGCTTTACGCATTCACTTGTCTGTGTGCACAGGGGCTCTGTGAGCCGGGCGCTGGCATCCCCTCCATCGCACAGCTGAGGAAACTGACGTGCAGGGAGGTTAACTGCACATGGTCAGCTGGGAGCTTGGAGTCAGCTAGCTCCATGCTCCAGGTTGAATGTACCCAGATAGGCCCCCTCCCTTCTCTGAACCTCCATTTCCTTGTCTGTAAGTGGGTCTAACCCTAGGGACTTCCCAACAGGGATGCTGTGAGTGGTAAGCAGAGCACACACTCAAAGATGGGCATTGCTGCTTTAGACCCCCCTGCAGCACTTCCCTGTGCCCCCGTTTCCTGGATCCCAGTGGCAGACAGGGCGAGGCCTTCTCCGGGCTGAGCGAGTACCAGCAAGCACATTCAAAGGAAAATTTACAGAACACAAAGAGAAAGGATGCAAGAATGGCCAAAGTCCCAATTCCCCTACCTCTGCAGGCACACGTGGTGGTTATGAAGAGCCCACCCTGCCCTTGGGAGCAGCAGACCCTGCAGATTCGTGCAGCTGGCCTCTGGCCAGTGGGGTCATTTCTCCCCACACCCATCCTCATAGCTGCTCCTCATCACACGGACTCCAGCGCCATCACTCCCCTCCCTTGAGGCTGCTCTGGTTCTACATCTGGCTTCATTCATAAGCAAATGCCAACTCATGCAGATCCAGACCTCCTAGTCAGCAGAAAGCTCTGGGCAAATATCAGCAATCATTAATAATCATTAATGAGAATTATAATGGGCAGGTCTCTCTTGAGAGTGGGCGCCCAGTGGGCACAGGGAGCTGTGTCCTTCCCCCACCCCCGCCCCGCTCCTTATCACAGTCTGGGCTGTGGCTGCTTCTGTGTGGCTGGGACGGTCCATGTGGTTCTGGGACAGACCCATGTCCTCTACAAGGTGTGGCTCTGATGACAGGTGGCAATAGTGTTTCAAAGTTCAGAGTGTGGCTGGGTGAGCTGGTATCTAGAATTGGCTAGCATCCCACCATCTTTCTCTACGCCTTGAAAGGAAGATACATGAATTGGGGGTGGGGGGGGGCCTGTGTGGTCAAGTGAGCCCTGGCTCCTCCTCTTTCAAGCTGTGGGACTCTGGACCAGTCGCCTCCGGCTCGGAATCTCAGTTTTCTCATCCGCAAAACGGCATAACAGTGCTGACCTCACAGGCTATTATGGGCTTACGTGGGCTAACATGTGTGCAGGCAGTGCAGCCGGTAAGAGGGGTCGCAAGGTTTCTGTTGCAGCCGCAGCCCTGTTGCATTGGCCAGGCCTGCCATCCTGGTGGTGATGCCCAGGGGTGTGCGGCTCTGAAGCTATAAAATGCCTGGGAGCAGAGGTCCTTCCTGAACTGCACCTCTGGCCATGGTGCTGAACCATGGGAAGTGTGGGCAATGCTGCTGCCCTAGCCAGGCGCCCCATCCAACCTTTCCAGGCAGCTTGAGCCAGGTGAGAGCGGAGAAAGTGTCAGGAAGGATGGGAGAGCAGGGGAAATACAGAGAGCCAGAAGGAGAACAGGAAAGAAAGAGAGACACAGAGAGACAGTGTCAGAGAGATATAGATAGTGGCAGAGACAGAGAGATAGTGGCAGAGAGAGACAGAGAGATAGTGGCAGAGAGAGAGAGACAGAGAGAAATATAGATAGTGGCAGACACAGAGAGAGAGACAGAGATAGTGGCAGAGAGAGATATAGATAGTGACAGAGATAGAGAGATAGTATCAGAGAGCAACATAGAGAGATAGTGGCAGAGAGAGAGACAGATAGAAAGGTGGGTTGAGAATCAGACAAAGGGGCCTTCAGTGACTTGTCACCAGGACAGAAGAGGAACTCCTATGTTGATGTCATTTTTCAACAATCGTGGTTCCTCTGGAGGATATATTTCATATGGTTACTTGCCACAGTTCTCCCAGGTGCTCCACTTGTGGTCCCCCAGCAGGTCTGTGCAAGAATCCCACAGAGCTCAGCCAAAGAAGCAGACCCATTGTGCACGTGTGTACGTGTGTGCGCGAGCATGGGTGTGCTGTTAGAGCGGGGTGTGTGTGTGTGTGTGTGTGTGTGTGTGTATGTGTAGATATAAGATATGTATGGATTTGTGACAGTGAGTTGACTAAGTTTGGCATCTTGTTAAACAACTACTTCGGGCTGTTGTCTGAAGAAAGGTCTCTGAGAAGTGGGGGGAAGGAGAGCACATGCCATCCCAAGTGTGAGCTGGAACCCCAGGATGACAGCCCCAGGTGTCTCACGCTTGTGCCTATG
Source organism: Murina feae (assembly GCA_004026665.1). NCBI lineage: Eukaryota > Metazoa > Chordata > Mammalia > Chiroptera > Vespertilionidae > Murina > Murina feae. The sequence continues at coordinate 37,366 of PVJC01008733.1, read as the reverse complement.
ACCTGAGAGTGGGGAGTCAGGGAATGCTTGGCCAGGGAGGGAATGTGGGGCAGCCTATTTCCCAGCTCCACTGCTCCCAGCCCCGGGCCCTTGCCAGTCCCCAGGGAGCTTTGGTGGGACCACAGTGGTCTGTGGCAGGCCCCACTCTACCTCTTCATCCCCGCCCAGGCCAAGCCTTTAGCCCAGAGAGACGTGGAGAGATTCTCAGATCAGGAAACCGCTGGGGAGAGCTTTAAAAAATGCAATTAGAGGGAAAATAATTAAATCCAATTAAAAACAAGCCATGAGGGGAATTCTGGGGACTCCTGGCCGGCTGCTATTTTCTACTGCTTTTCCACTGAACGCCCATCCACTCCGCCCGCCCTTGGCACCCTTCCCGGTGCTCACCAACAGGACTTTTAAGGTGGAACAAAGGAGATCAGGCACCCGCATCACCTGTGCTTCACTCTCCACGTCCTGCCCCCTACTGCCCTTTCTTGCCTCCTGGGTCACCTCCTTGTCACCCCTTCTCCTTTTGGGGTGCCTAGTGAGTCCCAAAGCAGAGAAAGCATCTGAAATGCATTCATTCGGGGCTGCCTCCAGATCCTCTGAGTTTGTGACCTTCATTTTGTGGCATCAGAATGAAGGTCACAGTAATAACCTGGGTGCTTGTTAAATGGACTTACTGGCCCTAACCCATCCTGGCTGGTGGATCTTGTGACTGAATTTATAGGAAGCTCCAGGCAATTCTGGTGGCTGGTGGTCCTAGTCCAGACCCCTCCTTTCAGAGAGGATTAGCCCTTGGCACAGAGAAAGCCTGGCCCGAAGCTGCACAAGAGCCTGCAGCTCTGGATGGCCACTGGGGAGGGACCCCAGGCAATGGCCAGCACCTGGGGGCAGGGTAAGGACGGCAGCGATGCCTTCTGTGTCTTAGGGCCTATGTAGGAACCATCTTGCTGGGATGAGCTTTCTCAGGAATCTGGCCACATTCCTCCCCTGAAACATTCATTCTCAGGTGGGGCCCAGCTGTTTGCCAGGTGGGGACTGAATTCTGGGCTGAGTTCCATGAGGCAGTCTCCCCAGGGCCCAGCCCAGAGCTGGCCTGTGTCAATGACATGAAATTGTTCAGGGCCGTCAGTGGGACAGCCACAAAGGGATCGGCTCCTGCCAGGGCCATTTGTACACCAGGAGCAGCATCTGGCCCTTTGCGTGACAAGCTCCTAGTCCTGGGGGCTGAGATGGAAGCCCTGCAGTGGGAGTGCTGAGGAGGCCTGTCTGCCCCCCAATAGTGCATTGCTTGACCAGAAATCTATTCTTGGAGAGAGAGCAGTGCCTGGAGGAGGCACCATCTTTATTTAAAATTTTAATATTAAATGGAGAATAAATACCAACAAAACAATGAAGGCCAAATGCTTAGCACTTTAAGGTACCTCCAAACATCCCTTCCAGGACCTCTGTCCCGTCCCTTCCAGAGACAGCTGTGCACAGACAAGCATCTGTGTGACCACATGGTATCACATGATGCTCAAGTGCGCAAGTTTGTATGATCATATGATTCCAAGTGAGTGTGAGTATGCGAGTGTGTGAGCTACCTGCCGATGTCTGGCATCTTTCATTTTATACCTGCCCAAATGGCAGCAACTACAGACCAGTGATGCCCATTGTCCCTGTTGGTCACACACATGGAGGGACAGGAGCCTGCCCAGCCCCAAAGGTTCTGAGTTCATTCCCAGAGGTGTCTGGGGCAGAATTTATTTTGTGTTTTTAACTTCTCAGATACTCTCAGCATCCAGTACTGAGAACCCCACGGGGGAACCTAGTTGTGTGACTTGCCATTTTTCCTTTGACATGTCTAGTTCTGTTTCTACAATTCTCTTGAACATGAGCTTTTTGTTCTACTTAATCCATAGTCGTTCCTCAGTGATGACATTTGGGGTGTTCTCATTCCTCTGCCTCAATAAACATGCTGTATACTCTGGGAAAGCACATCAGAGGTGAATTTCTGAAAATAGAGTTGGTGGGTCAAAGGGCATTTGAATTGAAAATCCATTTGGATATTGTCTTTTTATGTCTTCATTGTGGGAGAATACAGCATAAAGTCTTGCACATTGGAAAAAGGGTGAGCATTTTCTTATTTGTACATAGCAAAGTTGTATTTTGTGAGTCGGGAGCATGCCTGACTATTATTGTTGTTACTTAGAAATCAAGTCTGAATAAAAGGATGGCTTTTGAGCCATTGAAAGGTGGACTAGGGAAGACACTGTACATCTGCTGTTTCACCATCTTTCTATTTGGAGAAACTAAAAGCTAATGTATAGTTCTGGACTCCCTTGCAGCTAGCTTTCTGGATGCAAGTGAGGCCCCACTAACTAGCTATTTTCACAGAAGTTGGACAGACCCTGGTGGTAAACAAAATCATGAAACATGACTATCTCCAGGGCAAATGGACAGAATCTTATACACACACATGACACACATACATACATACCACACAATCTAGACACACATAGACACACATACACACCACATCACACAAAGACATATGCACATAGACACACCTATATACCATATACACACTCACACACACTACACAAAGATATACATGCCACATATACCACACCATACACATAAATACACACTCACACATTCACACCACACCATACCACACATACTAACACACACACCCCACACACATGCATTTATGTCACACCACACATACACACACACCTCACCTTGCACTCCCTGGGGGTTGCTGCCCAGCATCTGGCTGCACAGCCTGGGTGCTGGGCCTCGATGATTGTCCCCCCTGCTAGGAGCTCCCCCTGCAAAGCCTTCCTCTGTCCTGTAGGGTCTTGGTTCTTAGGACTGGGTCTCTGCATCAAAGAGGTGGGGATGGCAACTGGGCTTGGTCCATCCACATCCTAGGACCTGCCCAGAGGCCCCTTCTGGCAGCCTGCCTCCTGTCCCCCAAACCCAGACCTCATCCATTGTGGGCCTGAGGCTAACGGTCTCCGAGAGCCTCCAAGGCCCCACCCCCTTCTCTGCCTCCTTCCCACTCACCCTTCCCACTGTGCTTGAGGCTGGCTCCTCCATGCATCAGATTCCCATGTTTGGTAACAGCTGGCTGAGCTTAATTAAGCCCCACAGTGCCGGGTTCCACCTGGCAAGGAATTAACAACAATAACAAAATAGCAAACATCTGAGGAGGGGTGTAAAGAGGCAGGCAGTTGGGTGATGGCCTCCTGAGGCAGCTCTCAGGTCCTCTCTGTCCCCAACTGACGAGTCCTTGATATCTTTTGTGCTGGCATGATGGCCTTGGTCTGCAGATGCCTCCATGTCCTCAGTGTGCAGGCAGCAGCCCCACTCCACAGATCTTAGGAGCTGGGGTCTCTGTATCAGTAGGGGCTGATTGTGGCAGCAGGGCCTGGTCCACCCACATCCTTGGACCCTGAAGAGGGCCAGCCTTGGGAGGCTCTATAGCATGTGGGGTCCCTGTGTGGCTGTCCATGGCGTGGGCAAGTTCCCACCAGGATCCAGGCAGAATGACACGTGAGCTGTCTGTGGTGGAGACCCCATGCACTGTGTTTCAGGATGGGGGAGGCTGGGCGCTGGATTTTCAGTGGAAATCAGAGGGCCTCCTGGATGGTGTTCTGGGCTTCCGTAAAGGGGTGAGGGCAAAGGCAGAGCCAGTAGGTCCGGAGCAGGGCCTGGGAAGAGCACAGAGCCAGCAGTGAACAGGCTCATGGCCTTGGGAGCCATGGATTCTTTTGTTCGAGGATCTGGTGCTCTTCAAAGGTGGATCTGGGAAGGTCCTGAGTCCCAAGCTGCAGGGCTGGAGTTGCAGACAGACTTGCCTGACTCCCAAGCTAGTGCTCCGTTCACAGCACCAGATACACTTATCACCTTGCCAAGGCGAGAGTAGGGCTCCCCCAGGAAGCAGGCTCAGGCGACTCCAGAGAGGAGAACCAGCAATGAGGACGCACCCCGGGAAGGCACTTTCCAAGAGACTCGGTGCTGGGCAGGACTGGTTAGTGAATTGTGAGGTTCACCTCAGATTGGTTTCTTTAAAAATGTTATTCATAACTTGTAACACATCGGCTTCCAAAAGGAGTCTGGGACATGCAAGAAAGTAATAGAATTGTGCAAAGTGGCAGATTGATTGCATACATTATTACACTCCAAATCAGTCTGAAGTTATATTCTGAACTTCCTGACACCTAAGGCAAGAGGGGAGGCAAGAAGGATGTGTTAGCTATAGATCAATGTTTGTATGTTCAGATTTTCCAGGAAATTGTAGGAGTGGAAGGAGCTTTCAAGAGAAAGCCATGAAAGGCCTGGGATGGGTGCCCCCTTTCTAACCTCAAGAAAATCAATTGACCTGCTTAAAGCAGGAATAATAATAATGTCACCTGCTCCCTGGGCAGTGGGCAGGCTCAGGAGAACAGTGCAAACTATAAGATGAATGTGGGACTGTCAATATAATGGTTACTGTATTACAGTAAGTTCCTGAGAGCAAGGATGCTGTAACACCTCCCGGTCAGGTCAACCACCTGTCCTTGTTTTACAAATCAGCCCTGGTCTGTGCCCATTGTTCTGTGTAACTAGCAGGAGAACCCCCTTTCATTCTCTAAATGTCTTGTCTTAGAGGTTAAGTTTTATGGTCTACACTAGAAGCCCAGTACACAAAAATTTGTGCACTCCGAGGGGGGGGGGGGTCCCTCTGCCTGGCCGGCGCCCTCTTGCAGTCTGGGACTCCTCAAGGGATGCCCACCTGCTGGCTTAGGCCCGCTCCCCAGGCAATCAGGCCTAAGATGGCAGTCAGACATCCCTCTGGCAGTCCAGGAACCCTCAGAGGATGTCCACTTGCCAGCAGGGAGCAGGCCTAAACTGCAGTTAGACATCCTTAGTGCTGCTGAGGAGGCAAGAGAGGCTCCCACAACCACCACTGTACTGACAGCCTTCTGGCTTGTGGCTGAGCAGAGCTCCCCCTGTGGGAGTGCCCTGACTACCAGGGGCAGCTCCTGCATTGGGCATCTTCCCCCTGGTGTTGAGTGTGTGTCATAGTGACCAGTCATTCCCAGTCATTCTGCTGTTAGGGTCAATTTGCATATTACCCTTTTATTATATAGGATTACTAGGGGCCTGATGCACAAAAATTTGTGCACTCGGGAGGTCCCTCAGCCCGGCCTGTGCCCTCTCGCAGTCTGGGACCCCTCTGGGGATGTCCACCTGGTGGCATGCCTAGTCAGCCTGGGTGAGAGGCTGATGGCTGTTTGCAGGCTGGCCAAGCCCCCAGTGTGAACCCTCACCTCATTGGGGTGTGGCCAGCCTGGGTAATGGGTTGAGGGCCGTTTTCAAGCTGCCCACAGCCCCTTCAGGTTTTGGGTCCCTACTGGGGTGCCTGGGCAGCCTGGGTGAGGAGCTGAGGGGCATTTTCAGGCTTCCCAGAGCCCCTTCAGGTTTTGGGTTCCTACTGGGGTGCCTGGGCAGCCCAGGTGTGGGCCTGAGGGCCGTTTTCAGGCTTTCAGGCTGCCCACGGTCCCTTCAGGTTTTGGGTCCCTACTGGGGTACCTGGCCAGCCTGGGTGAGGGGCTGATGGCTCTTTGCAGGCTGGCCAAGCCCCCTAGTGGGGTCTCTCACCCCAGTGGGGTGTGGCCAGCTTGGGTGCAGGCCTAAGGGCTGTTTTCAGGCTTTCAGGCTGCCCACAGCTCCCATTGACCCAATGTCTCAGCAAGACTGGCTGGACGCAGGTTTCTGGGGTTTATTTATCTTCTATAATTAATACTGTTCCTTTAAGCCGAGGCCTAGGCAAGTAACAAAGCCTCCTGTTGGCTTCAGCTCGTACCTTCTATAATTGAAAGAATGTTGCCTTAGTAGACTCTAGGCAGGCAGTTTCCTCCATCGCTGGTGTAATGGAAGGCTGCTGTTTGCTTCAGCTCCGAGGCTTCTATAATTGAGACAATGTTGCAAGTATGTTGCCTGGAGCACAGAGAGGCCCAGCCAGCCAGCCAGCAGACAGTTTACTCCTGGTGCAAAGGAAGCCGTCTGTTTACTCCAGCTCCATGGCTACTGGCCACCATCTTGCATACAGCCGCTCTGATTGGCTGATGAGCATGGCTTGGCTGGTGGGCGTAGCTTAGGTATAATGGAGTGAGGGTCAATTTGCATATTACTCTTTTATTAGATTAGATATCCTATCTAATAAAAGCCTAATATGCTAAGTATCTGGTCAACTGGTCGACCAACCAATCAAAGTGTAATATGCTAATGATATGCTAAAGCCACTCAACTGCTCACTATGTTGTGCACTGACTACCAGGGCGCAGACACTCTGACCAGTAGGTTAGTTTACTGCTGGGATCTGGCGATTGGGACTGAGCAAGACAGGCCAGACATGCCCTAGAGCCCTCCTGTGGTCCCTCCCTGGCTGGCCAATATCCTGTGTCCCTCCCAGGCCCCAGTTATGCATTGGTGGGGTCCCTCAACCTGGCATGCACCCTCTTGCAATCCAGGACCCCTCAGGGGATGTCAGAGAGCTGGTTTGGGCCCCATCCCACAGGCGAGGCCAAGGGACCCCAATGGTGCACAAATTCATGCACCGGGCCTCTAGTATATTTATATTTTAATACTAATCTGTGCTTACATCCTCTCAAAAGGTAGTTTTTATTTATCTTCTTTTATGGTATCTTTTTTCACAAAAATGTTTTATGTAAATATAGTCAAATATTTCAATCTTTCACTTTGTAGTTTATGTTTTTGAGGTTAAATTTGAGAAATTATTTTCTTCCCTAAAATCATAAATACATTCTCCTGTATTTCTCCCAGAAGAATTCAATCATGAGGATCAACACCCAATATATTTTAAATTAGCATATGCATAAAAGCAAGATTATGTGATCTATGGGCCAAGGCACCAAACTTAACAAGTAATCAAAGTTAAAAATAATTATTCAAGGATGGTGAATTATTACAGGTGAAGTTTTTTTAAGTTTGGTCTTTAAAAAATATTAATAGATATAGGCTGACAAAAAAGAAAAAGATGCAGGTATTGTAAGAATCACAAAACTTGATATTCTTTCACAAACTGATCTTGATTGATCAAAGCTATAGATTCAAAACTGCAAAACAAAAGACCACAGGAAAATAGATAGTCCAAGGGCATGGCATCTTGGAAAAAGAAAAAAGAAAAATCTATAAAACTCAACAATAAAATAATCTATAATAATAAAAGCATAATATGCTAATTAGACAGGATGTCCTTCAGGAAAACCTTCCGGAGCAAGCTGGGACTGGGAGGGAAGCCCAGGTCCCAGGTGCCAGAGGGAAGGCAGTGCCAGCAGCCGGGGGAAGTAAGACCTATTCTTGCATGAATTTCATGCATCAGGCCTCTAGTATATTAATAAAACGGGGCCTCTGATCTCCAGAAGCATGTGTTATGAAAGAGCCACTTTGAAGGTGTGGGTTGATGCCTCGGCTCACAGGGGCCTTTAGCCTTGTCTCCAGGGCTGGGAATGAAAAGGAAAATCAGTGGGTCCTGGCAGGTGTGGCTCAGTGGTTGAACATCAATCCATGAACCAGAAGGTCAGAGTTTGACTACTGGTCAGGGCACATGCCTGACTTTCAGACTCAATTCCCCTGGCGTGCAGGAGGCAGCCGATCAGTGATTGTCATCATTGATCTCTCTCTCTCTCTCTCTCTCTCTCTCTCTCTCTCTCTCTGTCTCTCTCTCCCCTTCCTCTCTCTGAAATCAATAAAAAAAATTTTTTTTTTAAATGAACGAAAAGAAGTGGGAAGCAAGTTCTGGGCAGCTCCATGTACACTCCTTGCTTTGGGCACTGGAGGCTGCTCTCCTGTGTAACTTTGGCAATAAATAGAACTTCTCTGAGCTCTTATGTTCTCATCTGCAAACTAGGCTTGTTATGAGTGTGAGAAATGGTTGGGTAGACAGTAGGCGTAGTGCCTACAGCAGACATGGCAGAAAGTCATCGTCATCACATGTGCATTAACCTTTCCACACTTTCTTCTTCAGTAAAACCCATGACTCACCTTTCCAGGGACAGCTCCCACCCTTTCCAGTGTGTGTGGGTTAATTACAAACTCATTTTGTTATCAGACATATGCCTTTTTAAAATTTCTATTCCTTCTTGTGTCAGTTTTGGTAACTTATCTTCTTCAAGGAGGTTGTCCATTTCCCCTAATTGTTGAAGCTGTTGGCATTAAAATTGTTTGGGCTGGCGCTATTTTGGGGCTCAGTCCATCTGATTTCCCAGATGACCTAATAAATTCATAATTCTTTAAAAAAATTATTTGTAATATTATCTTATTTCTCTTTTAATGTCTATCTGATATGTGATGATGTCCTATCTTTCATTCCTTGTACTGAAAATTTGTATTCTCTCACTCAGTAATCTAGCTAGGAGTTAATTTTACTAACCTTTCAAAGAACTAACTTTTGTTTTTTTTCTATCGTTTGTTCAATTTCTATTTCACTCATTTCTACTCTTTATTATATCCTTTCTTCTACTTTGAACTTAATTTGCTCATATTTTTCTAGATTTTCAAGGTGGAAGTATAGAAGTTTTATTTAAAACCATTAGAGTTTTTAAACATAGCATTTAAAGCTATAATTTTCACTTTAAGCGCTGCTTTGGCGATAGCACACAAATTTTGATATTTCATGTTTTCATTACAATTTAGCTCAAAATATCTAATTTTCTTGGTGATTTGTTTTACTTGTGGGTTATTTAAAAGGTTTTTGTTTAATTTCCAAACACTTTAGAGAATTTTACAGCTACCTTAGTGTAGTTTATTTCCTACAATACTACAACTAGAGACTATATATTGTATAATTTTTTAAAATTTATTTTATTGATTTTTCACAGAGAGGAAGAGAGAGGGATGGAGAGCTAGAAACACCGATGAGAGAGAAACATCGATCAGCTGCCTCCTGCATACTCCCCACCACGCAACCAAGGTACATGCCCTTGACTGGAATCGAACCCAGGACCCTTGAGTCTGCAGGCCGACGCTTTATCCACTGAGCCAAACCAGTCATGGCTATATTGTGTAATTTTAACATATTTCCATTTACTGAGACGTTTCATGTGAATACTCCCTATGTATTTTTTAAATGTGTGTTTATTCTGCTCCTGTTGGGTGGAGTCAGGTCATGTTTGACAGTGTTTACATCCTGGCTGATTCTCTGTCCATATGTTCAATCCATTATTGAGAGGGAGTATGAAAATCCCCGACCATAACTGTGGATTTGTCTCCCTTTAGATCTGTTAGTCTTGGCTTCACGTATTTGAAGCTCCTATTGAGTGTGTACTCATTTATGAGTGTTTTGCCTTCCTGACGTGTTGAAAATACTTGTATTTCATCTTCATTTTTGAAGGACTTTTTTGTTGCATATGGAATTTTAGGCTCACAATTTTGTTTCTAAAGACATCATTCTTCTGCAAAGAAGTCGGCTGTATGTCTCATTGTTGTTTCCTTGTATGTGACGTGTCTGTTTTTCTCTGGCAGCCTTTAAAGGGGGTCTCTTTATTCTTGGTTTTAATATGTTCCTAAGTATGGCTTTTAAAGATGTTTATGTTGCTTAGGTTTGATTGATGTAAAATTTAGGAAATTATTATTATTTCTTCAAATATTTTTTCTGCCCACTCCCTTCTTCTCATCCTGGGACTTACATATGCACATAGACGGCTTGATCTTGCCCCACAGATCACCGAGGCTCAGTGCTGATTTTTCAAAGGCTCCTTTCTCTCTGTGCTTCAATTTCGATACATTTTCTGGATCCATCTTCAAGTTCACAAATTACTTCTTCTGTAGTTTAATCTGCTGTTAGACGTACCCAGTGAATTCTTCATTTCAGGCTCTGTGTTTTTCAGTTCTACATTTTCCATTAAATCCCCCCTCCCCATAGTTTCCATTCTGTGGAGAGTTTTCATCTCTTCACGTGTGTTTTTCTTTTGTTTTAAATCTTTCTTTTGTAATTTCAACATCTGTGTCATCTGGATCTGTTTTATTGACAAGTGTTTCTTTTTTATGTTCTAGTTAAATTTTCCTGGACATTGTGAACCCCATTATTAAGAGTATGGATTATGTTTTGTTCCTTACAGAGTGTCCAGTTTTGATCTGGTGGGGAGTTTACTAGAAGTTTTGACCTGTTGGTGCTTGGTTTAGAGGCTTTGTTAGGGTAGCATCGAACAATCCCTGTTCTAGAGCAAGAATAGTTCTGCTTCTAGGTTCTGAGATGCTCCACGTGGTCTGTCTGCTCCAGCTGTTTGGAGTGCACAGTGTCAACATACACATGTGTACACATGCATACACACATGTACACATGCCTACACACATGTACAAATGGATACACATGCATGCATACACACACGTGAGCATTGCCAACTTACAGCCCTTCGCGGTTCTGCTGGGTCTTATGGGTCCCGCCTTGCATATGCACGGCTTACGATTCAAAGACTCGGGGAACGCCATGCAGATTTCTGGGCCTCCTTTACACAGCTTCCTTCTCTCTGCAAATTGCAGGCACCTCGGAACCCTGACTTCCTGTGTTTCCTCTACTTGTCGGGACCACTGCACTACGTTGGAGCTCTGCTTCCCTGTGTTGGTTTGGGAAGGGCTTGCAGGCAGAAAACTAGGGTGAATGAGAGCTGTTCTGTTGTGCCATGTCTGAAAACACTTGTAGCATGTATTTTGTCCAGTTCAATCATTGTTTGTAGCAAGAGGGTAAGTCTGAAGCCCTCTGTTTCTATCGTGGCCAGAAGCAGCAGCCCTCCATCTGCGTTTGCAACCTATTGCCTTCCATTTGTAACGCCCTTTCTGAAAACACCAGTTCCGTCAAGGCCCCTCTCGCTCCTCTGGACCCCATTCAGATGCTACGTCATCAGTTACTTTTCCCCATCCCTTCGCGGGTGGAGCAGTCTCCACGCTGAACCTTATCCCATTCTCTCAGGTGTGCGCTGGCTGTTTGTGCACCTTCTGGACAGTGAGCACCTTGGAAGTCAAGGACTCTGGCACATTGCAGCTTCGATAAATGTGGGCTTTTTTAGTTATTGCGACAACAGAAGGAACTGCTCTCTCTACCACCAGCCTCTCATTGAAAAGAGTGGGATTGAGAGTCCATGGCTACAAGAGATCCAACTCTTTCATTTTTTATACGAGGAAATGGCCCCAGGGGAGTTTGGTGATGTATTTAATATGCCATTCATTTATTCATTGTTTGACAAAAAATTATCAAGCACCCACCGTTTGTGAGGCTCTATGGCTAGAGATGAAATACTTTGCCCTAAAATATCCGAGACTAGGGTGAGATGGAGGAAATAGAGAGGAGGCGAGAATAAGTGATGTCTGCCCAGGGACCCTGAGAGGTCGGAGTGTGCAGGGGCCTCAGGCAGCTTGGTGAGGGCATGGAGCATCTTCTGAAAGAAGGGAAGCCAGAGCTTCCTCATCAAGGAAGAAGAGCAGGAAGAGCATGGGTGGCCAGGGAGAGGCCCTGGGGTGCACATGTGGGCTTGCCAAGGACTTGGGGCACTCATGTGCCAGAATAAGGAGGATGGACTTGAAGAGAAGAGGCATGGAAAGCTCTAAACCAGGTACTGTGTCAGCTGTGCGCTGCAGGAGAAAGAAATGAGGAGGCAGGGGGTGTTCTGGGAGCTCTTACAGCAAGGAGCCATGAGGATGGAGAGGGGATGGTCGCCACAGGGGGATCAGGAGACAGACAGAGAATAAGATCTAGTCACTAAATGCCAACTTGCTGTCCCCAAGCTGGGGCCAGGCCCAAGGTCACAGAAGAAAACAGAGCTTCACAACTTTTCACTCAGCATGTGTTGGGGAGTACCTACTGTGTGCAGGTGATGTGTGTGAACTGACAGATGCTTTACTCTTACCGCACAGCTAGAGACAAAGGTTCAGGCAGCTGGTGTCTTGCTCAAGTTCTCACACTACAGCTGGCTGAGCTGGGGCAAAACACAGCCTCCTGACTCCCATCAAGTGCTCTGCTGGACATTGTCTCTCTGTGGGTGTTCCCACAGTGCAGGGCTCAGTAGTGATGAATATATGGCCAGAGTGCTACACACATGCTCACGTGTACACCATGCACACACACTCACTGGCACAGAAGCACATGTATATACACACAAATATACTTGCATACACTGTCACACACATGTGTGAATGGGTACACATGTGCATATGCACTCTCACACTCCCATGCACTTGTGCAAGCACACACATATGCACACATGTGCTCACACTCGCACACAATGTATACATGCATGCATACATGTACAAATGGACACACATGTGTGCATATGCATGTGCACTGACAAGCATGTGCACCTACATACACTCATGTTCACAAACCATAATTGAACACATATGTGTGTTCATCTACATACTTACACACATGCATGCATGCACACACTCTCCTGGGCCTCTGTGCATACTCACAGTGCATGAACATTCTCACATATGTATGCTCATTCCCACAAATACACAAGCATGCACACATTTCCATACTCATACACACATGCATACATACATGTGTGCATACTCACACATGCTCACATTTATACATGTATGCACACATTATTACGATGTGAGCTCACCATCCCACACTCATGTGCATGTGCACACACACCATGCTGAGTTCAGGTGGAGGGGACTCATGGGGGATCTGCCCATGCCCCCTGAGTCTTGGCAGACTTGAGCATGCAGTGAAAGCTGGGCTGGCTGTGGGCACAAGGTGGTAGGAAGGGTGGTGGCTGGACAGGGGTACACAAGGGGAAACACCTGTCAGGTGTGGGTGCCCACATACACATGCCAGGCTAGCTCTCCTTGGGGCCCTGACAAGATGCCTCACAGTGAAGTCTCCAGGGAACCCCAATACGACAGCACCATGGCCAAGTGCACCCTGCCAGCACTCCCAGGAAAGATGGTGAGAAGTGGGGGGCCCACCACCTTGTCTGGCCCTGTACTTGCAGATAATGAAACAACTTTGTTTTGACTGTGCTTGTCAATGAGAAGGGCAGGCAGAGCCACTGTTTCCCTTGGCATGTCCCTGACCCCAGGGTGGCTGCGCTCTTGGAGTGCTGGGTGCCCACAGACAGCATCCATCCCAACCCCTGGCTTGCCCCTCCCCATGCCCCACTCCCCATTCTGCCTGCAGCTTCTTCTCTCCCTTTTCTTCTCTTTCTTCCCCCACTTTTGTCGTTTTCTCTTTTTCTCTCCCTTCAGAGCCACCCTCTTCTCCTGCCACAACAAAGAAATCGACTGTCAGCCAGCCCTCCATCCCCACCCCACGGCTCTCTCCCAGAGACACTGATGCGCAGACCTGTTTATTAACTTGCCAATCTTCCTCTCCTCCCCTCCTCTCCCCTCCTCTTCCCTCCCCCTCCCCTTTATCCCTCTCCCCCTCATCCCTCCCTTCTCCCGTAGTCTTTATCTTTTTCTCTCTCCGCCTTACTCCCCTTTCTTTCTTTCGCATTCTTTCTCTGTTTTCCTCATTCTCTCTTTCTCTCCATCCTACTCATCCCCCACCTCTCCCCTTTCTCTCTCCCTCCCCCCTTGAAAGGCAAGAGAAATGGAAGTCAAGATCTTCTCTTGGCGATAATTATTGAAAAGTTCAGTGCAGAGACAGACAGCAATGCTGTGAGGAGGAGAGAAGGGGGAGAGAATATTAAAATGCATGCGCACAGCTTGGCTTTGCAGCAGATGTTGGCATAATTAGAGAGGAAAAAATTATGAAATTAATTTGTGGTTCAATGTAAATTTCAGCAATGGGGGAAAGCTGGGCTCAGTCACCTCATGTGCACAGACAGACACACACACACACATACACGCAGAACACCCCAGCTGCCAGGGAAGTGGTAATTGTCAGAACCTATCCAGGGGGAAAGGCTGGCATGAAAAACGGAGGAAAGGGGGGCGGTGGATTCCTCCTCTTAAAGGCACAAGCACTCCGATGAGCAGGAGGAGAAATGCCCCAAAGAGGAGGCAGGAACTCGCGGTACTGTCCAACTGGTCAGGATTTGAGCTCAAGCCCTCTGCTATCGCAACAGCCCAAGGAGGACGGCTGCCCTCAGCTTGGGAGAGGTGCTCACACAGCTGGGTGCTGCCTCTTGCCCTGGGGTGTCTCTGCACCACCACTGTGAACAGCTGTCCTCTGACTGAGGGGCACAATCGCTCAGGACCCTCAGCGTGGTGTGATAGGCTCCGTGGTAGATCGGAAGGGAGAAAAATTCACTCCGGGGCAGGGACAGCAGTTCGGCTGGCCTGGGGGTTTGGTCAGGCAGTCGGAGTGGGGTGAAAACATCCAGGTGCGAAAGCCTGTGAGTGAAGGCAGGGAGGCCAGGCCATGCAAGTTTGGGGACAGCGTGTTGTCACTCAGTTTGGCTGGTCGTGAGGTACACTGAGGGGCAGGTGCCCAGCCAAAGCGTTGTTCTTTCTTCTTAGGTGGCACTGGGGAGCCATGGAGGTCCCGACAAGGGCAGGTGTGCACAGAGCTGTGTGGCTCCCCTCGCCCAGCCTCCTAGCATGGGCTGCCTCTTTCTCTCCTTTATTCTCTGCCCTTGCCACCTTTTGGGTTCCCTCCCACTCATTCCTCCCGCCCCCCAACCCCATTCCCATCCCCGTGAAAGGAGACTGCGTCCCCACAGCTGGCAGATGTGACTCCATCTCCAGTGGCCGGCACACCCCTCTCGTGCTGCCCTCTACCAAGCTGGGCTGGCTGAGACCCTTGGGGCCTCAGTTTCCCTATCTGCTCACTGAGGGCTAGGCAGGGGCTTCCACCTGCACACTGGGTGCCCTAGGCTACGGCAAAGGAGGGGCTGTGGCCCTGGAAGCTGTTTCCCTTTGCCCTGACTCCACCACGGCCTCCCCAGCCTGAAAATAATGACACTGATTTGTAAGTGCAGCACCTGCCACCATCTCAGTGCCCCCCCCCTCCGCCCCGTCGTGCTGAGGCACCACCTCACAGCCCAACTGGGGAACTCTAACCTGAGCCTTAAAGCTCCAAGGCTCCGTCCCCCACTTCCTGTGGACTCTTTCTGACTCTGAGCCTCCCCATCACCTCCCTCAGCTTGGTCATTTCCAGTCATCCTGCTGAGGTGCCTTGGTGCATGTCCCTGAGCTCAGACATCGCACCTCATGCCCTCAAGCACCGGGTGTGCCTCCCCCTGGTGCACTCTTAGTCACCCCCTCCACTTCCCCTCCTGGACACAACCCCTCCGCTGGCCTAGGCCATTCAGCCCCTGTGCTCCCCAGGTGAGTCCTCACTCTGAGGAGTCAGACTCCAGGCCTTCCTTGTCCAGGAAGCCCTCCCTGACCACCCTTGGAAGAGTGAGGGCTCATCCTGCACTGTCAGTGGTGCCTGTGCCCCTCCCCACAGGGTCATGAGCCTCTTCAAATACCACAGGGTGCACTGCAGGCCCAGGGCTCATGCCTTCGGACTCCTGGTTCTGCTCTGTCCTCTCGGGAGCCATGTCTGCATGCCCTGTGATTCATTACGATGCCATTGGTTCTCCTCTGCCCCTTCTGGGCCTGAGCAGGCTGAGAAGATCGGCCTCCCCAAGACTCAAGCATTTGGAGTCCATTGCTTGCCCGTGGGGCTCTGGAGGCATCCACAGGATGGGTGCTGATTGCAAAGCCCCTAGTAGGGGCTTTGTCACAGCAGAGGTCAGGGGTCAAGGGTAGCCCCAGGGAGCCCTAGGCAACTGCAGAGGAGGCAGTTGGTGGTGATGGGGGTCAGTGATTTGCCCAGAGCCATTCAGCTCATAGGACTGGGTCTGAATTTTCTCTACCTGTCAGGGCCATGTGGACCCATAGCCTGTCTGCTGCCTTCTCTGGTCGGGGACATATCTGTGCAGGACTCTGGGCAGAGACTGGAGCCTCTCTGAGACTCTCCTAGTAACTAAAGTCCTTCCTGATGTCAGGGATCAGGCCCCTCACCAATCTTCTCCACAGGCTTCCTGCCCTGCTTGGGATCAGGATGCCAGGTGGTTTCTGGTCTTCTCCAAGGTGCTGAAATAGCACCAAGCTGGGACAAGGGACTGGGGGCTAGGAGCATCTGTAGGCTTTTTCTTACCGGCTCTCCTGCCTGCCTGGCCAGCAGAGGCTGATGCCACCTTCACATTCTCTGATCTTGGCTCCCAAGAGTGAGGAGAGAAAAGGGCACACACAGGGTCTGAGGGCAGGCAGATCAGTCCTCATGCTGCTCTCCCACAAGACTGAGCTGGTGTGACCCAAACAGATGACATTACCTCTCAGTTTCCCCTGCTGTCCAGTGGGAGTAATGCTGCCCGCCTACCCCACTCAGATGGTACAGAAGGAGGAGTGATGGAGATCAGGCTCAGGCTCCTAGTGGCCGAGTGCAGGGGCGATGTTTGCTACTTGGGTCAGCAGCCAAGGGGCTCACCTGCTCTCCTTGAATGCAGCCCTGGGCTCCCTCTGGTCCCTGGCCAGGGAACTAGCCTCACCTCTACATTGTTTCATTATTTCAACCCCCCTAAACTTACACCTTTACTTATTGGCTAAATAAGGAGCAGCAGAAAGGGAGGCTGAGGCTGGTGAGGACTGTGTCTGTGTGTCTGTCCATTTCAGGTGACAGCCTATAAGCTGGTGTGCACATGGGCATGCCCACCCTTGAGGGCAAGCTGCGGGTAGGCCGTATGTGGAGGAATGAGTGTGTCAGTTGGGTCACGTGTTTGTAGTCCGTGTGTGTGTGTGTGTGTGTGTGTGTGTGTGTGTAGACATGCATGTTCCCGGGATTATTCCCAGCAGCCCCCACCTCGCTCCACTCCCCAGCTCATTAAGGCTTTCCCATTATTCTGACATTTGTGCGCGTCACGTACCGGCAAGAAGTAATTTACTTAGAAGAAATTAAAAGTTCATTTTAATTGAGCGCACACTGCAGTATGCAAATGAGCACATTATGCACCCGATGCAGAGACAAAGCTATAATCAGTGGTTAACCCTATGCACGCCCGCTCCTCAGCTCTGGTGCTGCCTTGGCTTTGGGGATGGGTGGTCCTGGCCTTATGGAGGTCTCCCTGGCCCCAAGTGGGAGAAGGCTGGCCAGGTTAGGAGGGTCACATCCTCCCAAACCCTCTATGAACTTTTTTTCCAGATGTTGACAACTGCATGAGCCCCAGTGCCCTAGGAAGAGATCCAGGCTCGGAGCCCACCTCAGGCTCCAGCCAAGGCCCCAGACAGCAGGGACTCAGCCTGTCCCTGGGGGGCACTCCATGGGGCTGGCTTCACCAAGCTCCCAGCAGCCCCAGCCAGCCAAAGTGCAGCAGCAGAGAATGCCTGAGGCCTGATGCTCCTGCCCCATCACAGAGGGAGCGTCTCAGGGGTTGGGTGTTGAGGACATACTTTCCAGACCTGTGACTTGGAGGCCAGCATCCAGTGTGTACTCTGACCCCATGAGAGAAAGGTGGTGGTAGCCGCCCCTGAGAGGTAAGCACATCACTGCAGCTCCCGGCCTGGTGGAATGAAGCAAGCACAGGGTGATCTGCAGGGCCAGTCCCACCACACCCTTCATATGCTCACCCTGGGCACATCTGCCCATCCACCACCATCTATAGTTACGGCCCTGGAAATTCAGAAAGGACAAGTGGCTTGCCTGAATGATGGAGAAATCTCAAGAAACAAGGCTGGCATCTGTCCTTGTGACCTGTACCAGTGCTCCACAGCCCTGTGTCCTGGAGGGGGCACCAGGCCTGCTCTAGTATCCAGGGAGATACTTCAGATCCTTCCCCTGGGCGCTGATGGACCTCCAGCAGGTGCACTGCCTCCACCCACAAGATCAGGAAGTCTGAAAGCCTCACGGAGAGGCGAGTTTTAGCCATGTGACTGTGGTGCAGTCCACAACCTCTGACCTCTCAGGTCTCCTTTCTCATCAATGGGGCAGCGGTAGGCCACTAGGGCAGTGTCCAGTGTCCTTTGTGATGTGTAGGTATGGCCTGGGCAGGTCGATGCCTGTGTTCCCTCTCCTCCTCTTCCATCCTTTCCCTCTGTCTTCTCTCTGTGTCTTTTCTTTGGTCCTACCATGCTGATGGCAGGCCAACACCTGTTTAGCTTACCCATTCCACCCCAGAACAGTGGGGAGCGGGGCAGGCTTCCCACCTTGTCTCCCACAGGGGCTTGGCCTTGGGCTGGAAGCCAGGCTCCCGCTGGAGCTTCAGTTGGTCCCTGGGAGGTTGTTTTTACATTGGATTTTCGCTACCTGTCAGACCTGGGATTTTTAATGACAGTGAAAATGAAGCTGGTTCGCAGATGTGAGCTGACAGCCAGCTGCAGGAGGCAGACAGATTACCTCCAGACCCAGCCCACATCGCCCGTGGAGCCAAACAAAGGAGCCATCCTGGCTCACTTGGATGAGCGAGGCCGGCAGGGGGCCGAGCAAGCTGCTCTCACCCGGGCTGGGCGGCACCCACCCAACCAGTCACAGTTCCTTGGGGGCCTGTGCTCACCTGCTCAGGGACCTGTGCTCCACTGTCTCCCCTCCTCCAGCGACAGCCACGCACCTCTGCCCACAGCGCAGCTTTTGCGTCCATTGCTGTTTCATCTCACACGTTCCCCGAAGAAAAAGGTACTGGAGCTGGAGGCCGTCGCCCCACATGAGATTTGAGTGAACTGGGCTCTCAGACCCAACCATCAGGCAGTGGGACCCGGAAGGTGGGTCTGGACTCACTGAGCCTAGGAATCTGCATCCTGAGCAGGTGTTTTGGAACTCCGTGAGGGTGGCTGGGACCACCCTGAGAAGCCCTATGGGCACCCTCCCTCAGCACCACCTGCTGACCCGGGGCCTCCTCACTTTCCTTTGCCAGAGGCAGGAGATGCTGGCAGCAGTGTAGGCCCTTTCGAGCTTCAGGCAGTGACTTTTTCCCAGCCTGGGGTGGGAGGGCGGCTAGTCTTCCTCTGTGTCGGCCAGGCTCCTGGGCTGTGCCCTGGACAGTTCTCCAGAGCACCAGCTCTCCACCAGAGTCCCTGCAGGGTGACGCCCTGAGAGACCAGGGAGGTGGGGCACGCCACTCTGCACTGGCTGTGCGCTTTCTACACCACAGCAGCACATCTTGGCACCTTAACTGAGTGTGTAGGGCTCTATAGTGGCTGCACCCACCCCCACATCTTCATGCCCGCCCCCCCAGCCAAGGGATCTACGCTAAGGGGCCAGCGGGGCCCTGACCAGGCTGGAGGCATGGAGGGCTTGTCTGGCTCTGACTCCCTCCCACTGGCTCTGGGTGCCTTGGAGCCTGCTGCTGTGTGGCCACTGGTCCAGGGCCACTATTCATGTGCCAGCCCTCCTCTGCTTATCACGGCCAACAGCCCTGGTTCCGCCGCTGTTCCCTCCTGCCCGCAGCTCCCCAGTGCTGGGCCAGCCAGTGGCACATTGGTGCTGTGTGTGCTTTTATGGAACAGCTCCACCCCTGTGTTCCCTTCACCTTCCTTCCCTGCCCTCAGCCCATCCCAGTGTCCTTGGGCCTCACGTGCTGGGAGAATCGTGTCCCCGTGTCCCACGCCATAGCCCGCTGATGGTTCTGCAGCCGCTGTCATTGTCAGCTTTGTTGGCTGAGCATGTGTTTTAATGCCCACTGGCGTTGACTTCACTGAGCATGTGCTATGTGCCAGGCACATACGTAATCCCATGATAGGCATCCCATCCAGGCCACGGGAAGGTCAGTGGCAGAGCCCAGCCTTCCAGAATCCAGGTTTCTGACCCCAAGCCTGTGTTCTTGCTGAGCGAGGAGGGGGGCAGCATGCTGGGCAGATTTCGCATCTGGTGTGGGAGGCCAACCTGCCAGGTTGCAGATCCCAGAGCGCACTATTCCCTAGCTGCTAACAGGTCTGGCAGCTGGGAGAATGGTTGGCAGGAGCAGGATGCCCATGGGTCTGTGGCCCAGACCTTCGATGCTGGCAGACATGTAAGATCCTCAGTGATTTGCATGTGGGTGTCGACCAGCCCTAAGACAGGGCATTTGGAGCTCATCTATTCTGGTAGCAAAGAGCAACTCCTGGAATCCCAGGGTGTGAGGTGGCTGTGGGAAAGGCACTGTGATTGATTAGTGATGTCTGTTCTGGCTTAGGTTGGGCCAGGCCTCTGGGGATGCAGGGAAAATGAGTCTTCAAGAGGGCAGGTGGCTGACCTGGCCTGCGGACTCTGTTATCCATCTATTTGGTCATCCCTCTTCCAGAGCCTCCCGTGTCTTGTAATTCATGCCCATGACCCCCATGGGTTCTCAGGTTGCCCACAGCAGCTGCCCTCCAGTCCCCCCCTCAGCCACTTCCTGTCATGGGGCACATTGTTTAGCTTCTAAAGATGGTGAAATCCCGTGTGACCAGCTGTGGTGTAGGGTGTCTGAGCACTTTAGAAAATGCTTTTCTTGTCCCACGTGTGGTGTGTGCTCCTAGTTGCTGTCAGGCACCATGACAATGGACAGCTCTTATCCAGTTCACCACATGTGGAGCGGCATGGGAGTGGGGGCTGGGGGGCTCTCTGCAGCTCGCCTCATCTGGTCCTCACCAGACCCCTGGACAAGAAACACAGTGCCTGTTGTCATGTCTGCCGTGGTGACGGTCAGGCCTTCGGCTAGCAACATCGCCCCGTTAAACACTGTCTCTGGGGAAACAGCGCCTGCATCCCTGGGAGGCATGGTATCTTCTCTAAGTGGACTCTGCTGTCCTAGTGAGTGGGCATCTCAACCATAGCACATAGTGGCATGGCCTGAAGACACTATCCATGCCAACTGTGCCAAACATTTCATAGCGTATTATCCCATCCTGCAACAACCCGCAAAAAGCATTACATTCACCTGGCGAGCTAGACAGAGGCTCAGAGTGGTTTAGTTGTTTGCCAGGGGATACACCTTGCTCAGTCTGTCATCAGGGGCCTTTCATAAACCTTTCCAGCTTCTGAGACCTCATCAGCCCTGAATCTGATCAGAACAAAGCATCCAGCTCCCCAATGGTGCCCTCTGCCTCCCAAGCATTTCCTCTCACCACCTTCACCACTTAAGCAGACACCCTCCCCTGACAGTGAGAACACTCCTCCTGCAAAGCCTGGGGCAAATGCCTCCTCCTCCAGGAAGCCTGCCTTGACCACTCCAGCAGAAGCTCGTCTTCCTCTCTGAAATCGGAGGGTTCTCACACCACCTGTGGAAGGACCACCATGTGTACCTCCTATGCCCCTGTACTGAGATTGAGTTTGGTGTGCTATAGAGGTTGTGGAATAAATAAATGGATGAGGATAATGGGGAGACTAAGGAGACCCAGGTATCTCTAATTCCTAGAAATTGTAGGTGGGGGTCAGCCAAGGAAAGCCCTTGGCATCATTAGCAGATTTATCCCCAGACCACGACCACCACAGTGCCTGTATCTTCTGGTCTCAGAGGTGCCCCTATGTGGACCCTGCAAAAAAAGAGGAGCTGCCAGCCACCCTGGAGCGGAGACACAGCAGGAGGCCCCGCTGAACCAGGAGGCTTTGGGCAGGTTGGCTGTGCCTCCCCATCACACCCTCTTTCCAAGGCTCCAAACAGCAAGCAGGAAAGAGTTAAGTTCTCTGTGAGCCACTGGAGAAGGAAGTGGTAAACAATTTTTCTCTCCCTCGGCTAAATTAATATGCAAATTCCTAAACCCCCTCCTACTCCCTTCCCCTGCCTTGAAATTAGCGAGGTAGACTGCTCAGCTAATTACGCATTCAAACGAGCAGGCGGCTGCGTTCTCAGAGCTAAGGGGATGCTGAAATGATTGTGAGAAGATGGAACTGACACTGGAGCACAGCCCTCCTGGTACATCCGGAGCTGCTCCCCGGTGCCTGGCAGATGTGACCCAACAGTGACCGCCAATCACCCACACTAGGGACAGGGGTGCAAGGTCCCTCCCACTCTCTGGCCTGGCAAGGGGAGACCTTGAGACCCATCCTTCTCCCCCACCAGCCAAACCCTACATTCTTCCTGCAACAGGCTTTGCAGGAGCGCTCTCACTGGCAGGGAAGGATGCCTGTGGTCAGGACCAACCGCAGCTGGAGCCGGGCAGGGTGGTCAGCTCCGCTAGACTGGGTCTAGGGCCGTGGTCTCGTGCTGTGTTGGATGGGCCCTGGAGCTGTACGCAGAGGTTTTCATGTGGGGCAGGCAGGGGTTGGCTGAACATGTGGGACCCCCGCCTCCAGCTCCCTCTCGGTGGCGCACCACTCGAGTGGTGGTTCTGGGTTAAATTTCATTCCAAAAGGTGTTTCCCTGAAAAGTGAGGGTTGAACAGCAGGAGGGAGGAAACAAAGGCTGCTTGGGCACCAGGAGTGCATAGTGTCAGCAGGAAGCTGGCAGGCTTGGGAGCTAAAGATGGCCCAGACTGCCACACACATTCTCTCTCTCTCTCTCTCTCTCTCTCTCTCTCTCTCTCTCTCTCTCTCTCTCTCTCTCTCTCCTTAAAGGGCCCCATCCTTCCTCTGCCCATAAAGCCAGAGCTCCCTGCCCATCAGCCCCAGGCCTCCTGTCCCATCTGTGCAACCTCCTCTCACATTCCTCTCAGCAGCCTTACCCAAACGGGACTATCCCACAAGTTCCCCCCCTACCTACCCCTCAGTCACCCACCCTGGGCCAAGCTACCCACCAAATACCCGAGCCCAGGCCTTGTCCCTTCCCCCCACGCCCTAGTCCACTTCTCCTTGTAATGCTACATGTATTCTTGTTGCATATGGGATTTCATGTCCTGGAGTCTGAGAGGGTCTCCCCAATTTGTCTCCAAGCCCCTACAAGACAGCACCTTGTGCTGGACTCTGTAGCAACCATGACTCCTGGCCCTCAATGCAGCACGCCAAGGATCTGCCCTCAGAGTAGCCTGAGAATCGACTGATTTGGGGTCCTATTCTGCTAGACACACTGGTAGGCACAGAGAATGAGGCTTCTTTGCTGCTGGCCTCGGTTTCCCCCATCTGTGCTATAAGACTATTGGACTAGATACTCTCCAAAGATCCTTTCTTGTTAGAATTCTGAGTCCAGGACCCTATTTATTAACATGTCCATCTGTCCCTCCCTCCCTCCCTCCATAGAATTGACTGGGTGCCCAGCCCTGGGTGCCCAGCACTGACCTCAGGAAAAAGAGTGGGCTTGGGTTCCCAAGAGACATATAATTCCAGCGTGACCCTCCTCTCCAGGGAGAAGGGAAGTGAGGGACACCGCGAAAGCAAGACAAGAGGCAGGGTCGACGCCCCGTACCTGTGGGGCTCCTCGGCCCTCAGGTCCAGTGAGAACCAGCGGGGCAGGCAAACACCCCGCCCTGTGCAGCTGCCTTTTTTCTGCTTATCCCAGGAACAGCCTAGATTTCCAGAGTTCGGAGGGTCAGGAAGACAAGCAGAAGCACAAAGGCCCCACCAGTGGCCAGCCCAACAGGGGCGGATGGGGGACATTAAGAACCCATTGAATGCAACAAAGTGGCTGGGCTCTCCCATGAGGCATGATGTGCGATCCAGCTTCCCCTCACACCTAAGGCAGATGGTCAGACGAAAGGGGGGGGGGGCGGATTAAGGAAGAAGGATTGCCCAGGAGCAGCCAGCATCACTATGGATCAATAAGGACTTGAAGCTCTGGGCAGCAACAGTGAGTAATAAATAAATATAACAAACGGGCAAGAGGGTTAACTGGGTCTGTGGGGAAGGCCTGGGAGGGGCCCGGAGCTCAAATCTTGGGTGACAAAGGAGACAGGAGGTGGGGTGTCAGGGGGAGGGGGCCTAAGAGTGCAGTGTCCAAGGCAAGACTGGCCCAGAATTCACTTCTGGTGCCAGTGGGTGATCTGATGCTGAGAAAGGACAAGGCTGCCCTCTAGTCTGATGCTTCCAGGTGTGACATGGGTCTGGGAGAAGGGATCCAATGGCTGCCACACCAGACCACACACCTGACCCCACACTGCACCTCAGTGGTGCTATTGGATGGGCCCAACAGTGGGCATTGACCACTCTGAGCAGGGACCTCTGGGAGGGGAGAGGGGTTGGATAGTTGCTCTTCTCGCCTCCCCAGAAGCAGCCTCCTCCCGGGAGGTGCAGGGCTGCCCGGAGTCAGGGAGTGGGGTGCTTTGTGCCTCTGATGGTGATGCATGGCCCTGCTAATTTGCCACACACGGCTGTCAATTCTGGTGCAGCTGCTGCCCCCGCCCTCTAGGCGCTCAGTAACGCCAGGCTGCGGAGCACACTGCAAATTAGCACCATTTGTTTTGCAGAACATGTTCTGTTTCTACACTACACGCATAGTTTATTACCTCACCAGCAGCGCGGGAGAGAGGCAGCTGGGGCTGGGGGCTCCCCCAAGCCCACCGCCTGCGATGGGAGGCACTGTGATTGGAGGGCTGTTGCCCAGCTCGGGGAGGATCATTCCCCCGGAAGGGTCCCAGCTCTTGTCTGCCCACCCTGGTGACAACACCCAGGGCTTTGGGCCTGACATTGCCAGGCAGCTTCATGTCTGCCCCGTCCGGCTTTGTGGCCTTGGGGAGGTGATTTGACCTCTCTGAGCCTTGAATGTGGAGCCTTCGCATGCGCCTCCAGACAATTAGACAAAACCACTGGGGCGAACTCAAGCTCGACTCTCAGTAACTGGCACCCTTATGGGGCGTTTATCCTGTCACTCTAGGTGACAGTTACCAAGGTCAGAGCAGGCAGTTAATGACAAAGATTCAGCCCAGAGGCCAGGGCAGGTGGCAAGGCCCCGTGCAGACTTGGGGAGGGCTGGAGCCCTGGAGCCCACCCGGAGCCCCTTCCAGGCCAGGGCCTGCCCCTGCGAGTGGGCAAAGTGGAGCACAGGCTTGGGCCCTGGTTCTGATCCTGGGCAGAATCTCCTAGAGCAGGTGGCCCCTAAAAGCTCCCGAGGAACACATGTTGCCCAGGGAAGCCTATGGGGCAGGACTCGGGCCTCCCTATGGTCACCACCTGCAGACCAGAGTGCCATAGACCTCTCTCACAGCGGGCCTCGCTGTGCGCCCCTGCCCCCTGCGGGGTCTCAGGAGCAGCCATTTGCCCCCACCGCCCCCCTCCAGGCCAGGGACACCCTGGCTGAGCAGAGAGACCAAGAGAAGGAAGGACCACTTCTGGGTAACACACATCCACTGGCCCCTTTCCCTCCTCCTGAGCTTCCCAAGCCACCCACTCTGGGGGCTTCGCTCTGCCATCCAGGTGTGGAGTCCAGAGCGAGGTGGTGCCTGGGAACTCACACAGCATAGAGAAGCCACTAATATCCCAGCACCCCTTGCTCCAACGAGAGTCAACAGGTCCCTGCAGGAGGGCTGGGCAGCCTCGATGGCCCTTCAGGGAAGGATGGTCCAGTCCTGAGTTTAAAATTTCTGAGCCCTTCACTCTGCCAACAACAGGGCTTCTTGGCCCTTCCTTCCTAAAGGCAGATAAACCAGAAGTTTCCTCTGGCCCAGGCTCCCCTATTCTCCTTGAGGGTGGGCCCAGGGGACAAGGTAGCAGAAGGATTGTCTAGATCTATACTGGCTGATGTCAGGGGATGGCCTTGGTCGAATGGAGCCTGGTCACTACCTGCTGGCATTTCCTGAGGGCAATTCCGGCCAGGCACTAAGCCAAGAGTCATCCTTTTATGCACTCTAGTGTGGCCAGGACCATTTTACAGATAAGAAAGTGGAGGCTCAGAGAGGACAAAGCAAGCACAGAGCTGGAGCTTGGCTGGCCCCACGCCGTGCACTGAGCGTCAGCACTGCCCCCACACTCGTGAAAGGTTATATGTTTCTGCACCCCTCCATCCCCCGGTCCTTCATTACCACCCCTGCCCCTAATGGTGAGCAGAGCACCAAGTGGACAGGGGTATCAAGAGAGTGTGAGGGAGTCACCTGAGCCCTGTGCATGCCACCCTCCTCCTCCTCTCCTCTCTATCCAGCCCCCATCCTCTCATCCATCAACACAGCCATGAGGACCGATGGAGTCTCACCTTCCTGAACAGACACACCCCATAGCTCCATCAGGCAGGAGGAATGTTGTGACGCCTTGGAGCATGAGTCCAAATCAGGGAGAGAAGGGTGGGGCACCCAGATTCTGTCCCTGTCTGAGCAGAGGTACAACGGTGCTGGCTGAAGGGCCAAACAGGAGGATGCAGGCAGCCAGCTTCAGAACCATCGGGTGCACTTGGTACCATCGCTGAGTGTCTGCCCAGGGCTCACCCAGGCAGATGGCTCTTCGATGGCCCCCCACAGGTATGGACAGCAGGGTTTGGGCCTGGAGCCCCAGCTGCCAGTTAGTGCTCCCATTTTGTAGAGCTCTGCAGCAGGATTGGGGAGGCTGTGGGGCTGGGTGCAGTAGCCCACCTCACCCCAGGCCGGATGTGCACATGGAGCACCTAGCCAACCTGTGGGAGCCATTTGCATAATTAGGGGGACTGGAGAAGTGGCCCCGTTGAGGCCCCTCACCCAGCCAGCCCCAGTGCCAGTCCCAACCATAGCCTCCTGCCTTCCTGAACTCGCTTCTCCTAGACATGGCTGGGAAGTGGACACAGCGACTGAGATCCTACGCATTGCATTTCAGGGACCTGGGGTGACACCTGGGCTGGCCACTGGGAAGCTGAAGACAGGGTTCTCCATGGACTTTGCAAGGCCTTGGGAGATGCCTTGTGGGTAGTGAATATCGCATGTGTCTGGCCCAGAGCACAGGGCCAGTCCATTTCCCTTGACATTATGGAGTCCAATTTCCATGTATAGAAATGGCTTATATTAGGCTTTCAGCTGATATGGTACAAACAGATGGAAGGACAGGTAGACAGATGAGTAGATCAGTCGATAGATGGACAATGAAATGGATGGATGGATAGATGGATGGACAAATGGATGGACAGATGGATGACAGGTGAGCGGAGTGCCAGCAAGAGCTCTGTCCACCACACAGCAAGAGGGCATTTTGGTGGGCTATGGGCCAGGTCTTGTGGAATGGAGGCCATCAGAAGCTATGGGTCCCTCTCCTGCAGCGTAAGATAGCGTGTTTTCTCATGGGTGGCTAAGATGTGGGGAGGGCAGGGTAAGTGGAGATGGTAGGTGCCTACTCATTCTCAGAACCCTCTGGGAGGTGTGGAAGCTACGGAGGCTTTTCTGCCAAAAGGCAGAAAGACTTCATGAATATTTCATTAGGGAAGCAATGTGGCGGTAGAGGAACATCTGGTGGACTCTCCAGGGATCTGGGAGCCCATGCAGGAAGCAGGACTGTGAAATTCGGAGGTGGTATGAGGGGGTACTGGCCTCTGCCGCTGAGGACAGCTCTCTCCCTGGCATCACACTGGCTCGGGCCACCCACCCCAGTTCTGGGGACAAAGACCCGCCAGTGGGGGCAACTCTGGGCAAGCTAAGGGGGTAGACATCATGGGCCAGCTCCCTAGTTCCCCCACAGCACGGCTCCTTCTGCCTACTCTCCCCACCCAGTTCCGAGGCAGGGTCAGAGCTGCTCAGGAGATGGGAACCTGGGTCTCAATTTCCAGATAAGGCCACAGGCTGGGGCAAGACTGGGGCCAGGGGCAGCTCAGGAGGCAGAGGACCCCAACTTTACTTAATGGGCATTGTGCTGTGGAATGAGGCTGTGGTTGGGGGGTTTCCTGACTCCCATCACTGGAGGCATAGTGGACCACTGCCCGCAGCCCCTCAGGCTCTGAAATCCCCAGATGGATGCTCATACCAGCGTTCACCTGGGATAGGGCAGCACCTACCCTGATAGTGGGGGAGTCAGAGCTGGTGATGGAGAGTCCTAGGGGCTGATGCCAGAAAGACTTGGGCAAACCTGCACCTGTGCCAGGGCGTGATCCACAGGACCCACCTGGTCCACACCAGCCTGCATGCTGAATGGTGCCTGCCTTCCTCACAGCCAACAAAGCTGAGGCTCTGAGACCTTAGGTTGTTCTGTTGTGTGCAGACCCTGGACTCGGCTCCTGGTCAGCACCCAGAACCATCACACTAGCTTCCAGGGATGACCAGGTTGGGCCTGGGTACGCTCTTCAAAAGTCTCCAATCCCTGCTGATCAGGACAGCCCATTGCTAAGGGCTCCTGCTCTCTGCCCAATCTTGAGGTTGGTCCTCTGCCAGGGCCTGAGCCCTGCTTGAATCCCAAAGCACCTCTTGTTCCATCTCCACCTGCCTAACTCCAATCCTGTGTTCCCTGGGCCTCTCAGTGCTGGGTCACCCCGACCTCGCTGCCCCTCAGCCTGCCCAGACCTTGGAAGCTCCTCACTGCCCTCCCAGGGCTAGGCTCCTTGGCCTTCACACTCTCATAGCCCAAGCCCCTTCCTACTTGGCAGGGCTGGGACTGGCCACTGCCCAGGGCACAGGCCCCCTGCCCTTTCCTGCCACATGCCCTAGGCCTCCGTGTGCCACCTTCTTTCTGGATCTACTCTGGCTGCTCTGAACATCACACAGGACAGCATCCAGCCCAGAGCCCCGGGAGTGCCAACGGTGTCCCCCTCTGGTCCTGTGCCCCAAGCCCAGGGTCTGTGTCACTGTACCCTTTGCCCCATGTGCTTAGAGGTTCCTCCAACCTTTACCCCATGGAAGCATAGCTGGGCACTCCTGCCAGCACCTCCTGGAGGGTAAGAAGTCCACGTAGCCTCTCCCACTGCCTTGGCCCTTTCTGCCCAGCAGGGCTTTATCCTTGGGACACCCCCCACTTCCCCACCCTCCCGCCATGCACGGCTCCTCCCCACCCAGGCAGCTTACCCCCTGCCCTCGGCAGCTGGGCTCCTTGGCACAGCCGCCTGAGCTCCCTCTGATGGCCACGTTTGGCTGTGGTCCCACCAGTCTGCACACAGGCACTGCGATGCCAAGCCAGGCTGTAGGGCTCTGGGCAGATGGGAGGGAGGGAAGTAAGAAGCTTCTCCTGGGATCTCCCAGCCCCTCCAGGTGTCACCCTCCAGCCCTCTTCCCATCCCCAACTGAGTCCCTGGATTGGCTCATGAGAAGAAACAGACAGACATTCAAGGACGGTTTGGGGACACTATTCCAAAATGGGGCAGCGAGGACCTGGCCCTAAAAGCCAGCAGAGCATGGGGTGGAGGGGACTCAGCCCAAGACCCCAGAGGGAGGGGTCTGAATACCAGAGGCAGAGGCACTGCTGCGCCAGGGACCCTGGATGTGGTTGCTGTCCTCTTACACCCTGACACTACCCATACCCAGCCGGCCAGCCCTGCTTTAATCCTCTGTGCAGGGATGGCACCTGTGTCACCTGAAGGACTCCTGGCCACCACACCTGGACAAACAGGCCCAGGGTGGTGGACAATCTCCCATGGCCATGGCAGTGCTCAGGGAGCCAGGGAATGAAAGGATTGAACCTGCTGGCCCAGAACCCCGCTGGACACAGCCATCCCCGCAGGCTGCTGTGCCTGTTATCTGCACCCAGGCCGAGACCTAGCCACCTGCCCAGTGTGCCCCACTCATTCGTTACCTGTGTCTCGCTGGCCACCACTGTCCAACTGCTCCCAGCCGGGTCCTCCGTGGCTCCGCTGCCAAGCGGCTGCTGCCTCCCCAGGATGGGCTGCCAGCGATTTGCTCTGGTTTTTGTTTGTGAGTTTTGCCCCCGTGAGTCCGCGGCACCCAGGAGGCGCCCAGCCTGCCGCTCGTCCATGGCAAGCGTCCATCTTCCCCTCGCAGCGGCTCCTCACCTCTCCCTCCTCCTGTCCCCATGGTGCCAGCTCAGAGGCAACTGGCTCGGGCGAAGCCTGGCCAGCCTCTCGCAGCTGGGTGTAGCCACGCTTCTTTTTTTTGTGTTTTAAACACACACACACATACTCACACATGCACACACACACATGCCAAGCCCCCCGCCCCCGACAACATGCATCCCTTCTGTCAGGAGCAGCCCCAGCCAAGAAAGCCCAGAAGCGGGCGGCGGCAGAGAGCCGGGCTGCCGATCAGTGGAAACCCCAGCCCCGAGCCCATCCCTTCCTCTCCCATCACCCTCCTCTTACGTAAGAACATCACATTCGTGTCGCACTTCGGAGCCTCCTGATTGGGTCCACCTTGTCACCGGCATGGTCCTTCCGCCCACCCTGGCCCCAGCCATCCTGGCCCCCTGCCCAGCCTCCAGCCTCAGCTTTGCTGCTCCTGTCCCTTCCCTGAGGTGTGTTTATTCATGGTGTGCCCACCCCAGGCCACGTGCTGAGCAGCCAACTAGATGGAGGGGGGCCTGGCCTCCTGGAGCTGACAGTCTAGCCACGGCTGTGAAGAGACGTGCAGGGACTGTGATGCACAAGCCTGGCTGTAGGGTAGTGAGAGTCTACTTGAGGGGTCAGAGTACAGTGCCAAGCGGACGTGAGGGTCAAGGCCAATCTCAGATCAGCATGGAGATGTGGGAAGAGACTTTGGTCAGAACTCCAGCTGAGAGGGCAGCAGGAAGGTGCTGCCAGTGTCTTTTCAAAGCCATTAGCACCCTCTCCCTTTTGCTTAGACAACCCCAGTGGGTGAGCCCACCATTTGCCATGTCCCTGGAACAGAGAGTGGCCGACTCAGGGAGTGGGGAAATATTGGGGACAGATGCAGCTGTCACGTGCCCCCCCCACCCCTTCATCCTTCCCTGCTCTGAGCACAGGCTGGGTGTCTGGAGGTAGAGGTGGAAGCAGTGGCCTGGGTGATCCCAAGAGTGGCCATTCAACACGCTTCCCACCTCCCGTCTTCTCATCATCCAGGGAAAACAACCCTGCTTGCAGGTTCCCTTGCCAAGTCTCCCATGAACCTGGTAGGTGACTGACATCCTCGCAGAGGCAGGTGGGAGGCAAACACCAGGGCAGGATGTCGACACAGCCAGAGCGCAGGTATGAGGGGTCCTGTGGGTCTGGCCTGGGCCATCTGGCTGGGGTCCATTTGGAAACCCCAAGGCCAGGTTGGCCCTGGGTCAAAGGGACCCCTAGTCAACTTGCCTGATCCAGATGGCCTCACCAGAAGGCCGCCTCTCAGCTGTGACTGGAAGGCGTGGGTGATGGACCGATGGGCTCCAGGTGGTGGAAACCTCTTATAAGCCTCTTGTCTTCAGGCATCACTTTGCTTTCCCAGGGATTCATTTTTTTCTTACCAATTACACTAAAGACTTAACAACCTCCTTGAAGTGCCCCAAATGGACAAGAAGGAAAAGGGCCCAGGATACACGTGCTCCCGCAAAGCTGAGGCCCAGACCACAGGCAAAGTCCTGAACTGAAGAAGTGCTGATTTCTGGCATAGAGTCAATGCCCACCCAAGCTCCAGCTGCTCCTGGTCGCAGTCGGCACTTGGGCTCTGAGGTGCCTCCCAGAGGCACCCTCTGACCTCTAGGCCACTGGTCTTCCTCTGTAGGGTTTTCCCAGGCTCCAGGCTGGAAGAGGCTCTAGAAAGAATGGCCTCACCAGGAGGCCTCCTAACCTTTCAGCCTTGCCTTCCTGTAGCTTCTTCCACCTGCTGCCTCCCTGTGCTCACTGGGCCCCCTTCCTCCACACCACCTCCTCGCTGCTTCTGGGACATTCTGGCAGCTCCTGCTGAGGTACCAGCTATTTCCAGATGCTCCTTCACATGACCCAGCGCTCTTCTTTATTCAAGAATCTCTCGCATGCCCCTCTCAGGGGGTTTCCCTGACCATTCCATCTTTATAAAATTATGATAAAATGCACATCAAATGAAAGTCACCATTGTCACCATTAGAAAGTGCATGGTTCCGTGGCATCTAGCATATTCAGTGTTGGGCACCCATACCTCCTAGTTCCAGAGCGCTTCTATCACCCCAAAAAGAGATGCTTCCCACCCACAGTCACTCCCCTCCTGGCCACCACCGGCCAGCTTTCTACCCATGGATTTGCATGTTCTGGGCGTTTCAGGTTCATGGAATCGCCTACATGCAGCTCGGCATATTCATTGCTTGTCCATGCTGTGGACTATGTCAGAGCTTCCTTCCTTCTTTTGTTGCTGATTTGTGTTCTTTATAAGTGGACGCTTACCCTCCTTGTAGGTTCATGTGCTCTCCTTGCACTCCGGTGGAGGGCTGCTGGGCCTGGTCCGTGCTCTGTCCAGGTTAACCAACAGCAGGACTCAGCTGGGGCAGGACTCAGCTCGCTGTGAATGAGAAGAGGGCCCTTTTAGTAACAGAGGGTGCTCAGTCCCATGACAGGAGGGCTCTGGGTGTGGCTAAGAGATAGGGAGGGCTTCACATTTGCCATGTGTGACACAAAGCCCTGGTCTCAGTCGGGTTGGGCTGGTCACCCTATCGCTCACTGAGCTTTGCTTCCTGCATTTTGCAGGCACATGATGGGGCTGGAAGCACCTCCCGGGCTGTGGGACCCAAGGTCTATGGCCAGTGTAGCAGTTGCCACTCTGCCAGGAGAGGACACCTGCTGTCTGGCCGTGGATGTGGGGGCCGGACTGGGGCAAGTCTCCAATCTGTCACCCCTTCCCACTCCCAGTCCATGTAGGAGCAAAGGATGGACAGCAGCAGAACACCCTGCTAAGATGGAATAAAAGGCGCTCACTGCCCACTGGGCTGCGGAGAGCCGACATGCGCATAGGGTAAGGTGACCAGACGTCCTGCTTTTGGTGGGACAGTCCCGATTTTTAACAATTTGTCCCGCATCCCACTGTGTTTTAAAAAAGTCCTGATTACTCTTTGTAATATTTTAAGTAATAATAAAAAGAAAAAAGAAAAGAAAAATAATATCACCCCCCCTCCCCCAAGTCAATGGTGTACCGCTTTAAATCTGGTCACCTTAGCACAGGGTGCTAAAAGACCAGGCATCCAGTGTGGGGTTAGGACTGGCCATGTTTAGGGCATGGTTGGGGGAGGGTAGCCATGGTCTGACCACAGAGCTACACCAGGTACAGATTGACCGCAAGCCCTGTCCCCCTCGGGACGCCTGTGTGGGAGCCTGCTGGTGGCGCAGCCTCCTCCATACTTGCCCACCCTCCAGTCCCCCTGGGCTCCACCTGTCACTTTGATGAATGGGCTGAGACCGAGGACCCCAGCTGGGGTCAGTGCCCTGCTGCCTATGGGGCCCACGCCTCATCCATTACTGGGGGCTGCTGGCAGGCCGGCCACAGCAGCTGCCTGAGCCATCCAGATGCATACCTGTAGAGGCTGCCAAGTGGGTACTAAGTGCCTCTCACCTCATTCTCTCCCCAACCATGGAAGGTGGCTGGGTGGTCGGGCCACACCTGCCTCCCTTAGCCCCTAGAACCTGGCCAGGTGCCAACGTGGCAGAGGGGCTTCTTCCAGTGGTCAGGCTGCAGGAGGGACATTACACAGGGTGCCCTGACTTGCCCACTGCTCTCTCAGGGGCTGACAGCTCTGCAGCCACCCTGGCCCTGGGGCTGTGTAGTGGACAGAACTGGGAATCCAGGGGAAGGGGTCGTCTGCAGCTCTGTCTGATGACTGCACATGCAGGGACATGCTGACCAACAGCCTCGGTCCAGATCCAGCTTCTCTGATGTGCAGTTCCGAAACATTGCACCTTCTGTAACCTTTTGTGCCTCAGTCTCCCCCAGTGTAGAATGACAGCACTTCTCGCAGACTAGGTGAGGCCTCAGTGGAGTTCCAGACATAAAGGTGAGAGCAGGTGCTATACAGGTGAAAACGGTTGTTTTCACATCTGAGTACAGGATGGGCTGTGAGGCGGGTGCCTGCCTGCCAACCTTGCTTGTAAACATGTGCTTGTGCGAACGTGTGTGGGCATGCCTTGGAGGTGTGGGCATCTTAGAGTGAGCGAGTGAACAGTATGCCTGTGTCTTCCTTTCACATCCTCTGCCCCTTTCCACCGTTGGAGACGTTAGAAGAGATCTTGGGGGTTGACCCTTCCAGCCCTATAGGTAGTCATGAGTCTTGAGGTCCCCGGACCCCTTCTGTGGGCCCTTCCAGCTCTGCCAGGTATGAGGAGGGACACATCGGGGTGAGATGCTGCTCCCCAGAGTCTTGGCACATGTCCCCAACTCTCCCACCCCAAATGGGACAGGAGGGCTTGGGCCCGTCCAAGTCAGCCTTCTGGCTACGTGATCTTGTGTTCATTTCTGTCATGGTCTGCCCTGAAGGGCTTGAGGAAGCATTGGTGCAGTGGCGATGGAGACTAATTTCAGGCATTCCCTCTCCTGTCCTGCCTTCTCCCCTTGGCCACGCAGGCCTCCTGCTCTTCCTGGAACACACACTCCCAGCTCCTGCTCCATCCAGGGCCTTTGCACACGTCCCATCATCCTGGAAAACTCCTCGTTCAGAAATCTGTGTGGCTCCCTTCACTTCCTCCAGGTCTCTGCTAAAATGCCCACTTTGCAGCAACACCTTCCTGGAGGAGCCTTCCATGTCCTTCACACACGCCCAACCCCACACCGGGCCCTGCTTGATTGTCTGCCATATGCTGCAGCTCACATGCTCTATTTTACTTACCCATTTTCTTTTTAATATATTTTATTGATTTTTTACAGAGAGGAAGGGAGAGGGGAAGAGAGCTAGAAACATCAATGAGAGAGAAACATCGATCAGCTGCCTCCTGCACACCTCCTACTGGGGATGTGCCCACAACCAAGGTACATGCCCTTGGCCGGACTCGAACCTGGGACCCTTCAGTCCCGCAGGCTGACGCTCTATCCACTGAGCCAGACTGGTTAGGGCTACTTACCCATTTTCTTTGCGGATTGTCCCCCACTAGAATGGCAACTCTGCGAGTGGAAGGGCCTTTGTTCTGCTCTAGCAGTGTCTCCCGACAGGTGGAGCACAAATGAGTCAGAGGAATGAGAGCTCCCCAACAGGATGGCCAGCGCCCATTCATGGAGCTCCCGCCCCTCGCAGACCCTGATCAAAGTAGCTGTGGGGCCCTGAATGTGGCTGCCCTGGTGCTGGCCTGGGCGAGGCTGGTAAGGTTCTCCTCGGGGCTTGCACTGAGGCCTGCTTGGTAACACACAGGACTGACAAGAGGCACAGGGCAGGCGTTACAGCACCAGCTCCTGGAATGATGACAGTTACAGTCTGTGGGGCATGCGCCGTGTGCCAGCCACCCCCCTCCCCCACAGGCCAGCTTCACCTGCTATCAGTTCTCCTAACATCCCTGAAATGTCAGCACTGCTATCTGCAGGTGAGGAAACTAAGGCTGAGACTCAGTGAGTGACAGACATGGGTTCCAAGCCTAGGCAGCCTGATTTTGACACAACCCCAGCACCCTGCCTCCTGCCCCCTGCCCCCACGTCCTCAAAAAGTACATTAAAACGCTGCTTGGCAGCATTTGCTAGTTTCCTGGTGTGACTCCTCCCACTGCAGCCAATTTCAAGTCCCAACAGGGTGTCACTGAACTGGACGTATCTACATGCACCTCACAGTGTACCTCAGCGTGCACGTGGCAGTGTGGTCACCTCTTCTGCAAATTGGGTGTGAGTCTTCATTCAAGCCTGATTTTATGTCCCTCAGGAAGCACAAGTTTTCTACTTGTCTGTCGTATAGTGTTGGCTCTGCAGTCACGTCCATGCTGGAAGTTTACTATGAAGGTTGCTGCTTTTCTTTTTAAAAATGTTTAGGGGCACCTGGTCAGCGTGGCTCAGTTGAGCGTTGACCCAAGCACCAAGAGCTCCCTAGTTCAATTTCCAGTCAGGGCACATGCCCTGGTTGTGGGCATGATCCCCAGTAGGGAACCTGCAGGACGCAGATGATCAATGTTTCTCTCTCTCTCTCTCTCTCTCTCTCTCTCTCTCTCTCTCTCTCCCTTCCTTTCTCTCTAAAAATCAATAAAAATGTGTATTTTTTTAAAAAGTGTTTAGGGGCAAAGAAGCATCATGTCTGTGACTTACTCTCAATATTCAGAAAAATATAATAATATGTTTATGTTGGGGAAAAAGTCATAAAGAAGTGCAGTAAAATATTAACAACTGGGAAAATTGGGTGAGCTGTGTTCTTTATACAATTCCTCTGAAGCATGTGTAAATTTGAAATGATTTTGAAATAAAAAGTTACAAAATAATAAACAAACACATCCTCACCCAAAAGAAGTAATGAATGATAATGTTACCTAATGGAATTTTCTTCTTCGGTGTGCTGATATAATGCTTTATGTGAATTAATAGAGTTCCTGATATTGAACTGTCCTTGGATTTCTGATTGAACCATATTTGGTCTCCCTACAATGCTCTATAATATACTGGTAGGTTCAATTTCTAGTATTTATTTCCAGTTTGTTAGGTTCATATCCATAGTAAGAATAGTCTGGTTTTCTCTTTTTTGTGTTTGTTTGGTTTTGATATCAGGATTCAGCTATCTTCGTAAAATAAATCAGAAATTTATTTTCCTTGACTATTTGAAAAACTTGCCTATAAAACCTTCTGAACCTAGTGCCCTCCTTGGAGTCATTTTTAAGTTATTTTTTCAGTTTCTTCTTTAATTATGGTGTGTTTGGACTTTCTACCTTTTTAAGGTAGTTTCTATTTCTACAAAATTATGTATTTTAATAAGATTTTAGAATATATTAGGATAGAATTATGCATATTCTCTTGTGATGTTTAACCTCTTAATTGGTCATTATATCCCCTTTCTTATTCTGCACTTTGCGCCCCAGTTTCTTTTTTAAAAAAAATATGCTTTTATTGATTTCAGAGAGAAAGGGAGAAAGTAGAAATATCAGTGATGAAAGAGAATCATTGAACTGTGCCCCAATTTCTTATTCTCTGGATTAAATTAAGTACGAGTTAAACTATTTTATTGTCTAGTTGTTTAGTCAGTTTCTTGATTACACAGTTGCATCTATCAATATAAATTTTTCTGTCTCCTGATTTATTTTTTTGCTTTCTTTCTTTCTCCTATTTTGTTAGGGTTTATTTTCTTTTTTCTAACTTTTAATTTGGATGCCTTTTACTCCATATTTTAATAATAAAAATATTTCAAGCCATGACTATGCCTTTCAGTCTAACTTGAAGTATATCCTGTAAGTATAAAAATCTAAGAATTTCATTATTTTCTAGATATTTTATAATTACAGTTTTGGTTGCCTTTTTAAGATAGTCAAACCGGTTATGTTTTAAATTCCACTTGGGGATTGTAACAAACTCTTCATTATTAATTTAAGACTTTAATGTATTGCAGTCTCTGAATTCTGCCTGGATAACATCTGGGGTGTCCATCTATCCTGGTTCCCCATTACATAAGTCCTTTAGTGTCAGGCAACTAGAATGAGCTGGTCACCTTGATAATGGAGGATTTTTTAAATCATCTAAAATGTGATTTCTTTTACTTCTTGCTACAGGGAACTTGAAGAGAATGTATTTCCTGATTGTAGGGTGCAGAGTTTAAATTTAGATACACTTAGTTAACTTAATTAATAATATTTCTCAGTTCCTCTATATCTATTTTTTGGCTAATTTGATTAGTCAAAAATTGAGAAAAGTGTACATTACCACCTCTATTCTATTCATCCTTTTTTTCACATTTTTT
>PVJC01008732.1:0-47715 GCA_004026665.1 Murina feae | reverse complement strand
GGCCTTCTAACTAACGAAGCCTCCTCTGCTTCACCTGGCAGCGTCTATAATGAAACAATTGTTACTTTTACTGGTTAGGCCCGAGCTGCTCTTTCCTTCAGCTCCGGAGGATTCTATGATTGTTACATTGTTTCAAAAAGCTATGTTTTGCTAGAGGCACTTTATTCGGAGCTGAGCTGAAGGGCTCAGCTTCACTTTCGCTCCTGCCGCAATGGAAAGGGCTGTTTACTCAGGTCCGTGAGTGGCGGCCGCCATGTTGGCTAGGCTAATTTGCATACAGCCGCTCTGATTGGCTGGTGGGCGTGGCTTACCCTGTCTTGGAGAAACGGTTAATTTTAATATTTCGCTTTTATTAGTTTAGATGAACTACCGTGTTCTGTAGTGACTGATTACTATAATCATGTTGCATTCATTTCCCTTACATGCCTTGCCCGCAGGCACACCATTTCTCTCCACTAATACTGGCAGCAAACATTTTAGCAGCCTTTTGCCACGTCATTAGTCTTGGAGTGACTTGTTTGGTGTGCACAACAGAAAATATTTCGGAGAACAAGAAAAATAGGTTTATTTGTGTAATGCTTATTAATTTGTGCAGTTATTCAGTGTCTGGTAAGTTAATGTTCAAGAAAAAATATTATTTTTTTATTAAAATGTTCTATTATTTTATGTTAATGATTTATTTATGTTACTGATTTATTTCAGCCCTTTGTATTCAGCATGTCTCTATGGAAATAAACCTATGTTTTTATGAACATTGAAGCTTTTGTTTCTGTGTGGCCCACACATACTTAAACTTTGTTTATTTGGCCCATGTTAGCCTTTGAGTTTGACATGCTTGCATTAGAATGAACTGGGATGTTTTACAACAAACCCAATGCCAGGCCTCATTCTGAACTACCCAGACAAATGAAAGGGGACTCTGGGGATTGGTCCCAGTGTGGGAATGTTTGGTTTTAATGTGCAGCCAAAACAGAGATCACTGGTATAGGCACAGGCAGGTTTTCAACCCAGGATCTGAAATCTAATGGACCTGGGTAGTGGCAATACACATTGGAGCCTGAGGCAGACGGAAAAATGTGGCCCCTATCTACACTTATCAAATCATCCTGTCTTAGGGTGGCTGAAGTGGAAAAATTAAAAACTTCTAAAATAAGAAATCATGACTAGAGCTAAAGACTGCATTGACCAGTCTGTTCATGCACTATTGCCCGCCTTCCTCAATGTGGCAGCTGTGCAATGTCCAGTGCTGGGAACGTGGGCTGAGAGGAAACGACTGTTCCTGTTGCACAATAATGCAGGGTCATAAACCAACAACAATCTGTCTTTATTTAAAACTAGGGGCCAAGTGCACAAAAATTTGTGCACTCAGAGGGTGGGGGTCTCTCAGCACAGCCTGTGCCATCTTGCAGTCTGGGACACCTTGGGGGAGATGTCCACCTGCTGGCATGCCTGGCCAGCCTGGGTGAGGGGCTGAGGGCCATTTTCAGGCCACCCACAGCCCCTTCAGGGTTCATTCACTGGGGGGTGGGAGGGCTGGAGAGTGCAGGTCTGGACGTTTCCCAACAGAGGGCCCACGATCGAACATGCCTGGTGGGCCCCCACCGCTGAGGGGACACACCTAGAGCAGAGCTGGGTGGCGAGCCAGGGGCAGACGCTGGTGCAGGATCCCTCGGTGGGGCCCTGCTGCTGAGCGAACACACCCAGGGTGGAGCCGGGCAGCAGACTGGCTTCAGATTCTCCGCACTGTGCAGCAGATGCTCCCACACGCCCTGTGGAGGTCCCTGGGGGGCGGATGAAGGTAGCGGACCCTGGACGAGTGCTCCTGCACACCCCGCGGAGGCTTCCATGTTCCCGCATGCCCCGGGGAGGACCCCAGGGGGTGGAGCCAGGCAGTGGACCCGGGACAGGCGCTCCTGGATGCCCCAAGGAGGCCCCAGGCTGGACCTTCCCCCCGCCCCCCACTAAGCTGACACACCTGGCAAAGCTATGCCAGTCTCGGAGGCTCCCAGTGCAGAGCCGCCCTGCCAGCCTCCATCTTGGCTGGGTTAATTTGCATACAGCCACTCTGATTGGCTGGTGGGCATGACCGTGAGCAGAGTCTCAGCCAGCCTAGGCAGGCAGTTGCAACAGAAGCCTTTGGTTTGCTCTAGCTCTGTAGCTGCTGGCCTCCATCTTGGCTGGGTTAATTTGCATACAGCCACTCTGATTGGCTAGGAGGCATGGCTTGGCTGATGGGCGTGGCTTATGTGTCTCGGGTAATGGTCAATTTGCATATTACTCTTTTATTATATTACACTAGAGGCCCGATGC
Organism: Murina feae; assembly: GCA_004026665.1. Lineage (NCBI taxonomy): Eukaryota > Metazoa > Chordata > Mammalia > Chiroptera > Vespertilionidae > Murina > Murina feae. The sequence goes on along the minus strand of PVJC01008732.1, from coordinate 45,405 downwards.
ACAAATTCATGCATGGATGGGGTCCCTTGGCCTGGCTGGCTATCCAGACCAGCCAGCTGAGTGGGAGATTTGTAGAGGGGGAAAGAGGGAGAAGCCCCAGGAGGTTGGCTGTGGGAGTGCACTGACCACCAGGGGCAGCTCCTGTGTTGAGCATCTTCCCCTTGGTGGTCAGTGCACACCATAGCTACTGGCCAGTTGTCCCATCATAATGCTCGCTTAAGCTTTTATGTATAGACTAGAGGCCTGGTGCATAAAATTCACACATTCAGGGGGACTCTAAGCCTGGCCTGCACCCTCTCACAGTCCAGGAGCCCTCAGGAGATGTCCAACTGAAGGCTTAGACCCACTCCAGACATCCTTAGTGCTGCCACAGAGGTGGGAGAGGTTCCCACCACCACTGCTGCGCTCGCCAGCCCTGAGCCTGGCTTCTTGCTGAGTGGTGCTCCCCCTGTGGAAGCGCACTGACCACCACTCAGCTCATGCATTGAGTGTTTGCCCCCTGGTGGTCAGTGTGCATCATAGCAACAGGTTGTTCCATTGTTTGATTTGCATATTAGCCTTTTATTATATAGCATGAGTATAGTTTGCTCTTCATGGATAGTTTTAATTTATACTTAAAAAAATCAAATTCAAATATTCTTTATCTTTATTACTGAGGTTTTCCCTCTCTCTTAAATTTTGCACTCAAGGAGAGTGCTTCCCTCATCCCATCCTAATCCCAGTTCTGAACCTGGGTTCAAATCTTGCCTCTGCTTAGGTAAATTACTTACTCAACCTAAGCCTCACTTACTCACGTGTAAGGTGTGGTTAATGCCAGCACCTCTTTTATTGAGCTGTGACGTTTAAATGAGGTGATGTAAAGAAGTGCCTAGCACAAAGTAGAAGGAGCTCAAATACTCCTTGGCCAATATCACCTACAAAGATTGCATCATCCTATGGTTTTCATGGTTCCAATTTGTCTCCTTATTCCGAGAGACTTGGTTTACCTGGGGTTTGCCGGTTCTCCTTAGGTATAGGATTGGGGCTGCTTCAACATTGTAAACTGTCTCCAACCAACAGGTTTTAAAATAGAGGTGTTCAAGCTCTTCCACATAACCCCAGGAATCCCAAAATAACCAGATGTTATTTAACAATGATTATATAAATTGCACTTTTGTGCATAATTATTTTGATCTGTTTTGTATATCTGGCTCTGTGTAAATTTTATTTTTATCAATTTAAAGAAAAAGTTTCATATTTTAAAAAGCTTAAGGACTGCTCTTTCAGATCCTGTTTCTCAAAATTCAATGTCCATAAAATTTAGCTAGGGTGGGGGGCGGGGCAGGAGGAAGAGGTGTCTTGTTAAAATTCAGCAGGTGTGGGGTGGGGCCAGATGTTTTGTATTTGTAACAAGTTCCACGCAGGATTGGCTACATAATTGGTGGGGCTCAGTGCAAATAAAAATATAGCACCCCTTGCTCAAAAGTCATTATCAATTCCAAGATGGCGACAATAAAGCATTAAACCAAGAGCAGAGCCCTTCTAAGCTCTGGGCCTCACACCCATGAAACCGCTCAGTTTCTGGGTGATGTCTGTGCTGCTGGCCCACTACCCTATGTTGAGGAACATGGGTCTAATCAGTGGTGCCCAACAGAACTTACTGTGATAATGAAAATGTTCTATATATTTGCTGTTCAATACAGTAGCCACTTAGCCACATGGAGTTATTGAGCATTTGGAACATAGCCAGTGTGACTAAAACTAGTTTTATTGAATTTTACTTAAACTTAAATAGCCCATGTGTCTCATGGCTGCTGTATTGGACAGTGCAATTCAATTGTTGACTTTCCCCAGCAGGACAGCTTCCTAGTCTAGCACATTGTCAGTCTTCAAGTTGACTACGGAACATTACCATCAAGGGACCAGAGCTTTTCCATTATGCTTTAACAGGTCTATCTAATCTTTTTGCTTTTAATCTGACAGATAATGCTATTCCAAACATTCTCACGGAAAAGAACAGGCCAAATCTGGGAAGTAATAATTTTTTACACCAAAAAAAATCTATTTAATTTACTATGGAAAATGTTGGCAATTCATATGTTAAAAGTTACTTGTCTTCTTTTATAGGGCATGATTGACAGACTTTAAGTGCTGTCTGTGTCTTTTAGAACTAAAGTGACTGACACGCTTCGAGCAGAGCACACTTTTTGCAGCCTTGATATGTGACTTGATCTCTCTGATATGAAGCTGGATTTAGGGGTCTGGGCTGCTCCTCTAGTTTTTTTTTGGAGGGGGGAGGTTTGGGAGAGGGGTTATTTTTTAATGTATTTTTATTAATTTCAGAGAAGAAAGGAGAGGGAGAGATAGAAACATCCATAATGAGAGAACCATTGGTCGGCTGCCTCCTGTACACCCCCTTTCTGGGGATCAAGCCTGCAACCCTTGGCGTGTGCCCTGCCCAGGAATCCAACCAGCGGTCTCCTGGTTCATAGGTTAATGCTCAACCACTGAGTCATGCTGGCAGGGCTGCTCCTCAAGTCTTTGGCCCTCAGTGGCCAGGCGTCTTGTTTCTGGTGATTGCACTGAGCGCGCAGGGAGAGCCTCGTGCTAGGAGAACGCACATGAGTGCCACCAGCCTTGCCATTGTGAAACAAAGAGGCACTTCAATTCTGAAGGAGTTTTTTTTGTTTTGTTTTTACTGGTATTTGGGTGAGTGAAATCTCCAAATTGCTAAATTGCTAATCTCCAGAGAGGTTTTCTGATTCCCAAACTATGTTCAAGACTTTAAACTTTCTTTTTGAAACAGGATTAAGTTTGAGGACAGGGGATAAGAGAGAGAGGAGAGAGAAGATAAAAATTTAAGCTCTGTCAAAGAAATAGAAGTAAAAGATGCTACCAGAAGGTTGGAGACTAGGAAGGAAGGAGGAATGTGAGAAAGGGCTCATTTAAGAATATCAGCCAGAAAACAAAGTTCCATACAACAGGAGTTTATAAGTACCAGGGAAAGCAGCCCTAGGTTTTAGTAACTGTTTTTTTCTTTGGATCTGTAGTTAGTTCATGGCTCTTGAAATCAAAGCACACAACGCAGGAGTGATTAAATGTTCTCCAAATGGGTCACTGCTTGGCAGCTCCGAAATCCGTGCATAACACTTCGAAACAGACCCAGGAGTCTATAAGAAATTATAAATGATAGAGTGACAGCGAGGGAAAGGTGGTATTATTAAAAAATGTTTTGTCAACTGACCAAACATTTGCAGAAAATAAATACTGCTCAATACTTACCCACTACACCAAAATAAATCCAGATGGATTGAATATTTATGTGCTAAAAATAAACAAAACTTAAACTATAAAAGTGCTGATAGAAGAGTGGAATTTTGGGGTCAGGAGTGGTGTGTACTTAATTTGACAATAGTTTACTCTCTTGTTAGAATGAAGGGTTCCATGTTGGCAAATCAACACCAATATCTGATATTATCTGGTTTCCTTTTTTTTTTTGTCATCCTCATAAGGCATACCTTTGTTTCAAATTCATTTCTTGGCTTACTAATGAATTTGAACATCTTTTCAAATACTTATTAGTTTTTTGGGTTTCCATTTTCATAAAATGCTTATAAAATGCCAGCTCATATTCTTTGCCCAATTTCTTTTGGTTTCCTGTATTTGTCTTTGAGAAGGTTCCTGTGTATTCTAGATACTAATCCCTTGTTAGTTTAGGCACCACAAATATCATTTTCCTCTTTGTCATCTGTTAACTTTATCTATGTCAGTCTTTGTTGAACAGAACTCTTCATTGTAAAGCAATGAAATCCATCTTACACAGATCCATAAGTGGGTGCAGTGTTGTTTGTAATAGGAACAATCCCAATTCCCATTGTCCATTGCTGGGAGAGTGTCCATTGCTAGCAGAGTGGACTGGTAAAACATTAGAAACACACCAAGAGGATGGAGCAGAAATTAGAAGCAATGGACCAAATGTACATGGAACATCAGGGATGGACCTTAAAATTGTACTCCTGAGTGAAGCGAGTAAGAAACAGAATTATAGATAGATATAGATGTAGATATAGATGTAGATATAGATATAGATATATGACTTATGCCAATTAAAATGTACATCATACAATAAGTATTTAACAAAAACATATTCAAATGAAAAAGATACACTAAGCCACACCATATGGGCTGGTTTATATTCCTAGTAAATAAAAGATTCAATAATCAATAAGAAAGAGATGAAAAATAAATAAAAATATACTACTGATATAAGTAACAACTTATCAGAGAAGACTACAGAATACATCCATCCATATATATAAAAGCCTAATATGTGAAGTGTACCCTCTGGAGTTCGACTGACCGGGACTTCGATTGCTCACTATGATGTGCGCTGACCACCAGGGGGCAGTGTGGAACGAAGGAAGGCCCTGGCCAAAAGCTAGCAGCTGCTAGGGACCCTACCTGTGCACAGATTTTATGCACTGGGCTTCTAGTTAGTTAATAGACATGAATACACGCCCATCCTTTTCAGCAATGTAAATTTAAAAAAAATGTGATACCATTTAAAGCATGTCAACTGGCAAAGGTAAAAAAAAGGGGTGATGATGTGGAGGAGCTAGTGCTCTCATGTAACACTGGTTGAGGAGAAGAGAAACTCCAGTTGTCTTTCAATCTCCATTCTTGATAATGGAATCTATTACTTTTTAAGCTGGCTGCACTGTTGACAGATTCTAGCTGTGACTTGTTTTTAACAAATGGATACAAGTAAAAGTGTTGTGTAGGAATTCTGGGAAGCTTCCTTTAAAGAAAGGAGAAGTGTGTCTGATTTCTGCTTCTTCCCAATGCTTCAATGGAGTAAAGCTATAATAGCAGGCACTTCAGCAGCCATCATGGAGCACAAGGTAACTTTGAGGATGAAAGCAGGTGGGAAGGAAAGAACTCAAGCATAGTTTGGGTATCTGCAACTTGGCCTCCCGGCTCCCAATCACAAACTGGCAGTGGAAAATTCCTTTTAGTTCTAGCAGGTTTGGCTCAGTGTACAGAGTGTCAAACTGCGGACCGAAGGGTCCCTTGATTTGATTCTGATCAAGGGTACATGCCTGAGTTGTGGGCTCAATCTCCAGTAGGGGCCATGCAGGAGGCAGCTGATCAATGATTCTCTGTCATCATTGATGTTTCTATCTCTCTCCCTCTCCTCTCTGAAAAATCAATAAAAATATACTTTAAATGCAGTTATATATATATATATATATATATATAATTCCTTTTATGTGCCAGTGAGTGAGGGAGTCACACATCTCTAAGATGTCCCCTGTCCCTCATCAGCAACCATCCCCTCCAAAGATGATCAATGTTGCCTGAAACAAATATTACAATAAAAATATATTATTAAACATTAATAAATCATAATAAGAAAAATGGGCATTTAACTTTCCAATGGTGTGTTTTGTAAGACCTTAGCAAATATACTTTTGAAGTTATTTTGCACTAAGACTTCTGGAACAACTCATGTGACAGGTAATGCTTGCTTTGACTTTAGTTTCACTTTTCATGCATGTGTGTGGGTGATATACTTTCCATTTCCTCTCAGTGCTTTTCTGTCCATTTTTAACTGCTCTATGTACGCAGAGAGCTGTTAATGGAACTCCTTGCTCTCAAAGCCATCCTGTTATTTCCAGAGAGTTACAGACTAGGGGTAGTTGCATCAAAGCAAAGTTATGGGGACAGGTTTTAAATGGAGGCAAGTGAGGTCCTTTGGCTTGGAGAAGAAACTCAGCATAGGACAGCCACCTATAAATACTTGAGGGGCTCAAGAAGCAGACATTACTTAAAGAAATGCTTTCTACAAATGAAAGTTGACCATCAATGAACTGGGCTCCCTTGCAAGGTTGTGAGTTCTCCCATCCTGGAAATATTTGTCCTAGAGAGACATTGCTCCAGAGGGCTGCACCCGCTCAAGGTCCCATGATGTACTGGGGCTCCGTGACTGGTGAAACACGCAACAGCCTTATGAAAGGATGAAAAGAAGACTTCAGTGGGAACGGGATGTCTGAGGAGAATTTGTGGCATGTGCCTGGCAGCATGTGAAGAGCAAGAGTGGGACATGAGCTTAACTTCCTTAATATCCTACTTTCCAGTTAACCATCAGACCCAGTTGAACTGTCTTATCCACCACCTCCCAGTCCCTCTCCACCATCTACACCACCTTCCTCTGCTTCCTCAACCCAACCCATGTTCCCACACCCCTTTTCCTCCATGGAGACTGCTCTTGAAACTTCATCCTGCAGGTCTCCCCTGAGGCACTGAATGCAGTTCTGCTTTAAAACTACTGATAAAGACTGCCAGGCTCAAACACCTGCCCACTCGTAACAGAGTCGTGAGACATAAAAGTGAAGAGAATGTCCTTTAGTCAGGTCACAGTGAGAATTCAGCTCCTACCAACCACTACCTCTTACCACCACTCAACTTTGGTTTCCTCATCTCTCAGTTGGGGAGGATGATGCAAATGACAGTTCATGTTTGCACCAGGCACGAAATGCCTCAGGTCGATGATCTTTCCAAGAGCTGGGTACTCTTCATTCTCTTCACCCATGGGATTGCTAGGAGGCCTGGTGCATTCTGAGCTCTATACAGACACCACCTGCTGTTGTTACTATCGGGCAGCTCAGGGAATCAGGTCTGTTGTAGCAATGGTAGCCCCAACTCCCTTCCTTTCCCTCCAGTGATCATGACAGCCTACTGTGATGCGCTACCAGAGTGAGAACAACCAGTCTGCACTAACTCGGCATTTATTCACATTCATCTTGGACTGTTACTGGGTTGCTCACGTGTCTATGTGTGTCTTGTCTTGGTGACACATCAGGGCACCTCCTCCAGAGTGATGAGCTTCCCCATCCACAGGGTCGTGGTGAATGGAGAGTGTGTGTTGGAAGAGGAGAATCCCAGATGGGCAGTTCCTCTAGAATCAGGCTCAGGAAGGAGCTTTCCCAGGTGCACAACTGAGGCCTTGGAGAAAAATTACAGGCTGTTGGTGGGACCTCAGAAAGAGGAGAGTTCTGGGGCCTTGCAGCCTGCAAGCTTGGCTTGGCAATAGCTCTTTTCCCTGCTCTCTTTTGAAAGAAAATTATGTGACTGCTGGCACGAGGCAATTATCATTTGCGAACATTTTTTTTCTCTCGTGTCATGTTAGAGAAAGGCACACACAAACCTTGCCTAAGAACAGTACATTCAGGATTACAGGCATAAGCCAATCTAGTATTAAAAATGATGTTGCCATCTAAATTCTATTAACCCTACAATGCAATCTCCCTTAGACCAAAATATTGCAATTTCCTTCTCTTTTCACTTTCTTTTTCTCCGATTTAATTTGATTTTTGCTCTCTTTAGAGGATACACAGTAATCGCGTTGGGCCATCATCATTTCAGTATTGCCCTTGCAGTTCCTTCCCTTTATATTTGAGCCCGTTCCCTACTTCTTCCTTAATCCACTTTTTTGCCCAGCGAATATCCCAAGAAGAACTGGACAGAGATAAATCATTTTGCCTTGGAAACTTATCAGGTTGAAAAAAATAAACAATCTGCTGCCCTCCAAAACTCAGAAAATCACGTTAGCTTAAGGTACCAAGTCTGTTTATTTTCCTTTATCTGAGGGATAGATTTCATTATGAAAGCTGGGGCTGACTGAGAGGCCAGAGGAGGCCCTAACGCGAAATGGAGCGCCAGAAATAATAAGGGACTGTGTTTGCTATTGAAATAGTCCAATCTGGATTTCAGAAGGGATTACATTTGTTTTTTTGGAAGGTATGAATCATATAGGTTTTAAATAATAATCTTGCCGCTTCAGCTCTTTTGGAGGGCATGCAGAGTTGCTTGCCAACTCCTGAAAGCCCAGAGAGTAATTGATTTAACAAGACTGAAGTAATATTGCTTTTCATGCAGCTTAAGGTGTAAACAAATAATTCCTCTTAACACATTTCTAATGTTTTGTATAATAACATTCATCAAATTAGGTGGAAACAAACACATCTTTTAAAAAATCCAGACTTCTTTCATTCCTGTTCTTTCTATATCCAAGAAAATGAAGAATAAATAGAATGAAGAGACCAGAATGGGGCAAGTGATGAAAGCTAAGTGGCTCGTTTATTTCTTTGTTATAAATTTTAGTTACATGTTGACGAAAGGGAGGAGAATTACTCTGTGCCTACAAGCTGTAGTCAAAAGGATCTTTTTATTCTTTAGGAAATGAAAATGAAGAAGTCACAGCAATGATAACATTTCCATCCTGGCAAGGTGACCCCATGTGTCCTTAGAGAGGCTGAGGAGAGTGCCGTGGTCTGGAACCATTCAAAGAAGCACTTGTGGCCACTGGGAGCCTCAATGAAACTCCACAGCACACACTCGGGCACCTTGACTTGTTTGCTAACTCCCGTATTCTGGTCTGCTTTGCAATCATCCTCAGTTTGGCTTCACACAAGGGCATCCAAAGTCCCCTGAGATTCTGCCACCCTGAGACAAGATGGATTTGATGTTGGGATGACCTTATAAGACATCTTTCAGGTAACAAGCCTGCCTGGTTAAAGAACCTTAGTTATAGCCCAAGGAATGTGGCTTGGAACATTCTGCAACCAGGAAAACTAGGCAATTCCTGTAGTCTAAATGTAGAATCCACAATCTTTCAAAGAAAAATACAAGTCAGTTCATCTACAGGGGCAAAAAAAATAATATATAAAGGCTCAGTAACAAAATCTTGGTCTCTTTGTCAAAATTAGATTGATCACTGATGAAGAGATAAATAGGTCTAGCTAGGTACTAGTATAAACAAATGAACATGATTCTTTCTGTCTATCTATACGGACCTATCAATCATGATATAAATATAGTTCCAAATAATGTTTTGCTAATACTTATTATACATTATTTACATGACTTAACTTGGTATAATAATGCTAGGATTGTTTACCGTTCCTTTTTTAAATTAGCAAAATCAAAAGTAGCTCATGGTTATTCAATGAAGCAGGCAAAAGTCTGTTATTAAATCATTGTCAGTGATTCTAAGCAGGCTGTAGAAAAGACCCCTAAAATGAAAATTGACTGGAAGAGTAGGCTTGTACACTTGGTGAAGCAGACATGAGCACAATTACAATTTGCCTCAAACTTTGCAGGCAATTTACCTTTGGATTGATATCAAACAGGGAAAATTTAAGCCTGAGGACATTTTTTAAAAGGAACTGATCAGTATTGGAGAACAGAGGAAACAGAAAGAACCAGAATGGGCGTGTTAATGGAAACTCCATCTCAGCCATGACTATGCTGCTAATGTGAGTATGTCAGTGGAATGGGTGTCACTGAAGCAGATAATTCCTCTTGTTCCTGTTACCCCACCATTCAACCTGCCAACCTGTCATTATTCTAAAGTAGAAATTTTCCCCCTCATTTCTGCTTTTAGTTGGCATTTTTATCCGAGAACTGAGATGCTGCCCTAATGTACCTGTAAAATGTCCTAGAAGGGAGGTGTCCATGCCCTCAAAAAAATACTTGAAGCTAAGTCCATGCTCACACACACAAAAAAATACTTGAAGACTTTCAGTATAACTGTAGGCACAGCAGAAAACAAACCTCAAAACAACTTTGTCTAGATGGACCATCTTTATCAAGTGTCAAGGTCATCATGATTGGCTCCCTTTGCTTAATAAGTGTCTGATTATTTACTTGTTCCGATGGAAATGACATGCCATTAAAGTTATCTGAAAGCAACGCAATGTATTTAAAGGACCCCTGCTGAACTTTCTCCTCATTGTTCATCTCCATTGTCTTGGGAGGGCCTAAGTCAAGATGCCATCTGCTATTTCAACAAACAAGCAAAAGGAAGGGCCTGGGCTTAGAAGATACGATATGGTACTTTAGTAGGCACATATTGGGCCCAGAGCTGAGCCTGTCTCTTTGGTAAGTAGAAGTAAGTAGAAGCAGAGAGTGTAGCACACAGTGATGTCATCTCACTTCTATTTCCTTTTTTAAGAGAAGAAGCCATGTAGAGTGGAAAGCCCAGTTTGGAGGAGGGGAGGAAGAAGGTCAAAGGGATAGGGCTGAGGGACTCCACCTGAGGTTCTCATCAATTTTATCTCCTTTCAAGGGACACTGTTTCTGCAATAGTGGGGAAATGGCTTTCTCCCTGGCTTTCATTCATTCCAGTGTATTTCAATTCAATTTAATTTACACACACACACACACACACACACACACCTGCCTTCATCTCCACAAGGAGAAGAAAAGGAAGAATAACTGAGGTGAGAGTGGAAGCCATGAGTTAGGGTAAGAGGACAGTAAAGGAGGCAGACAAGGCAGCAAGGAGAAGGTTTGGATGGTAAGTGTGAGAAGTGCTGTCACTGCAAAATCATGTCAAAGTTATTTTATCTGCCCAGTCTGCGGTCACCCTACCCCCCAGGTTTTGCTTTCCTTCTTCAGTGGGACTTTGTGCATGTATAATGAGGTGGGAGGCAGTAGACTCTGGGTTTTGTGTGGCAGGCAGGGAAATGTAAATAAAAGGAAAGAAACAACAGAGAATGAAAGGACTGCAAACAATTGCCTTGATTCTTCACTTTCTTGACTTTGCCTCTATGTTTATGCTGCACAGTCTGTGATTACGAGAGCAAGTAGAGCAAGTACTGCAGATTCAGTAGCCAAGGTATAAAAAATTGGAATTACTCACCTTGGGAGAAGGACACATTTATGATAGGATAAATGTTCTCTCATCAGACACTGTATGCAATGAATTTTCAACTGGTTAACTTCCAAATAACTTCCAAATAAGACTTGTTATATTGAAGGCTGAAGGGTACACAAGTGTGGTTCTTATACTAAAAAAAGCATCAGGATTTTTCACTTAGAAAGCTCTCGATATAAAGAAATAATAAATCCTCACCAGTGGGTCTTCATCTGTGTGGACAAATCTCAGAAATCAATGGCAGAAAAGGAAAAGATTATGGCACAAAAGAGAAAGAAAAGTCATTGAGTTAAACTTTGGCAATGCCTACTCAAGCACCACTTAGAGGAAAAATGCACCCAGACTGATGGAACCTTCTTCTCTGTCTTAATGAGAGATGTATCTAATGATCAAACTTTGTCATTAAACACATCAGTCCAATTCATTTTTTAAATGAGGAAGAAGAGAAAGACAAGCATTGATGTGAGAGAGAAACATCAATCAGTTGCCTCCTGTACACCTTAATCAGGGATAAATCCACAATCTGGGTATGTGTGCTGACCTGGAATTGAATTGGCAACATTTTGGTGCATAGCATAATGCCCAACCAACTAAGCCACACTGATCAGGGCATACCAATCCAAATCTGATGCCATGTTCACCTATCTCTTTTTGATGACATGGCTTTACAGAGAGTTTACCCAAAAGGGGGAGAAGTCATTGTTCAGGCTAGTGCAACAATTTTAGATATCCAGAGTTACAGTTCCCATCATCAATTAATACACTTACATGTTATGTATTTATTTTACTATTCTAATTGCAATTGTTCTGTGTTCAAACTGAATCAAAAACATTTTACAAAGCTCACTTCCTTCAAAGCCATAAGGAGTAGTCATTATCAAGATCAGCATTTGTTTCCAAATGTGAAGCTCCAAAAATTGATGGAAATTGGCATTACAAGCAGATAAAATTATATGCATTTAGTCAATTTTGAAGGCACCTGAAATGAATCATTTTACATGGTGACTCAATTGGCTATGTATTGATTTTGAATTTATGTACTACACACTTTACTTTCCACTACCAATTTCATCTTGCTCTTTAGCCTGCATTTATGTTGACGGCACAAACATATGAGCTTGTCATCTTTTAGGCTAAAGACATCTCCTTGAGGTAATTATCCAGTCTTTTAGAATTTCTCCCCTGGTTGGTTGTTGGGGCCATTCTCTGGGTCTTCCCAGAATTTGTAGTGGTGTTGCTTGACCCACCTGTTATTTTGGACATCAACCTGGCACCAGTGCTTTTAGCTCTGGATCTGGCCATTGCCTCTAGAATTTAGGACCACATTCTCTGTGGCCTCCTCATCCTGACCCCAGCCTGCTTCCAGGCAACCAAGTCTCTGAGAATATCTAGGGCTCCCAAAGAAGCTCTAAGGCTCAGCTGCCAACCCTTGTGCTGTTGGTCTTGTACTCCTCTCCACCATGGTGGTAGAGTCTTGCCATCCAATTCAGCTTTTATTCCAATTTATAGTTGGAGTGATCCTTTACAAACTCCAATTGTTTTTTCATCACCCCTCCCTTCTAAGTATTCAGAGGCTCACCATTGCTTTTAAGGCAAAGTTTCTTAACAAGGACAACAAAGCATTGCACAAATTGTACCCGCCTGCCTCACCCTGATCAGGCTTTCTACCTCTCTGCCCTCTGACCTTTGCTCTAGCTCCACTGGCCTTCTTTCAGTCTATACTACCAGCTCTGTTCTCACCCCCCAGTGGGACTTTGCATGTGCTACTTCCTTTGCTTTGAATGATCTTTCTCCTCTCTTCCCTGATTAACTCCTCTTTGCCCTTCAAATCTCGGTTCAAATATTAAATATTCAATGGATGAATGCTCTGTTAAGGTATTTGGACATAACTCCTGACTAAGATAACCCCTGAGGCAGAGTGATTTCTAGCAGGTTCCAGTCAGTGGAAGCCCATTCCTGAGTTTGGATGACTGATGGTTTTGCCAATAATTCATGTGAGAGATGACCCTGTCCTTGTCACCAGTGGCTATGAGACTGGAGAAAAAGTGGTAAGCCAGAGTGATATTTTGGAAGGAGAAAAGTATGTGAAAACTAGCTAAATTTGGTCTAAGATGACCACCAGGTTTCTAGCTGGTGCTGTTAGGTGGGAAAATGGAAGTTCAGTTGTGCTTAAGGTACCCATGAGACCATCAAGAAGAGATAAGCAGTAAGTGACTGGCATTACGAATCTGGAGCTTAGGGATGAGATCTGAGCTGAATAGGAAGATGTGAGACTCAAGATCCCTTGGGTCAATGAAAAAGTACAGCTATGAAAGAGAAAGATGAAGTAGGAACATATGAGGCAGGTGATTTCTAGCTTAAACATGTGAGACCAAGATTTCCAATACATTTTACAGGATCAAAGGGAAGATTTGAGACATAAAATCACAAAAACCTTGTTTATATAAAATTGACATAGTAATTCCCAACTTACCTTACAAGTATAGGTCATATTCAACATATTATGGCCACTAACTATAAATCACTTTCAAACTTTGAACAATATGATCAGAAAAACTATCCATACTTAGACAGGGGAAAGCATAAATTTGCTTGCAAAGAGGTGGGCATTTCACTTTCAATAACTCTAATATAAGGACTCTTTGTTTTAATCTATACTTTAGGTTGGAAAGTCCATTTGGAGAATGGGAGAGACAGATCCTCAGTCTTTTTCTTAGATTTATATCTACATTCAAGAATATAGCCCTAGTTGGTTTGGCTTAGTGGGTAGAATGTTGGCCACAGGTTTGATTCCGGTCAAGGGCATAAACCTCAGCTGCAGACTCCTCCCCAGCCAAGGCCCTGGTCAGGGCTTCTGCAGGAGGCAACCAATCAATGTGTTTCTCCCACATCAATATTTCTCACTGTTTTTCCCTCTGTCTTCCACTCTTTCTAAAAATCAATGAAAAAATATCCTCAAATGAGGATTTTTTTAAAAAGAATATAAGTAAACATTGAAAAACAAACAACTGATAGTAGTTGTAGAGCTTTTCATGAACATTTATGAAAGTGGCTATTGTAGAATTTTTTGGGGAAAAAAAGCCATTGTAATCCTGTATTCTGGAGCAAACTCAAACTATCATAAAAGCAAAATGACTACTTACTAAATTTTTAGATAAGTTTAAGAAAAGACAACCTGCCCTGACCAGTTTGACTCAGTGGATAGAGTGTTGGCCTGCAGACTGAAAGGTCCCAGGTTTGATTCCAGTCAAGGGCATGTACCTTGGTTGTGGGCACATCCCCAGTAGGGGTTATGCAGGAGGCAGCTGATAATGTTTCTCTCTCATCGATGTTTCTAACTCTCTATCCCTCTCCCTTCCTCTCTGTAAAAAAAATCAATAAAATATATTAGTCAAAAAAGAAAGAAAGAAAAGACAACCTGAAACTAACATACTGCTTTGTGTTAATTATATCTCAATTTAAAAAAAAGTGATCTAGTTTAAAAAGCATATTTGGTTTTAAAATACATGAATACAAATTTCTGGATATCATCTATATAACTTGTTTTCATTTTCTCAAAGAACATTTACAATCTAATCTAATAAAAGAGTAATATGCAAATTAACCTTCACTCCTTTACCCCTAAGCCACGCCCACCAGCCAATCAGAGCAACTATATGCAAATTAACCCAGCCAAGATGGAGGCCAGCAGCCACAGAGCTAGAGCAAACAGGAGGCTTCCTTGCACCAGCAATGGAGGAAACTGCCTGCCTAGGCAGGCTGTGGTCTTCACTCAAGGCAACAAAGTTTCAATTATAGAAGATAAATAAACTCCAGAAACCTGCTTCCAGCCAGCCTTGCTGGGATGTTGGGTCAATGGGAGCAGTGGCCAGCCTGCAAACAGCCATCAGCCCCTTACCCAGGGTGGCCAGGCACCCCAGCAGGGACCCCTACCCTGAAGGGGCTGTGTCCAGCCTGCAAATAGCCATCAGTCCCTCACCCAGGCTGATCAGGCACCCCAGCGGGAACCCTACCCTGATCTGGGACACCCTTCAGGGCAAACCAGCCAGCCCCCACCCATGCACCAGGCCTCTATCCTATATAATTGTATATAATAAAAGGGTAATATGCAAATTGACCCTAACAGCAGAATGACTGGGAATGACTGGTCACTATGACACACACTGACCACCAGGGGGCAGACACTCAATGCAGGAGCTGCCCCTGGTGGTCAGGGCACTCCCACAGGGGAAACTCTGTTCAGCCACAATCCAGGCTGACGGTTGCCAGTATAGTGGTGGTTGTGGGAGCCTCTCCTGCCTCCTCAGCAGCACTGAGGATGTCCGACTGCAGCTTAGGCCTGCTTTCCACTGGCAAGTGGACATCCCTCGAGGGCTCCTGGGCTGTCAGAGGGGTGTCTGACTGCCATCTTAGGCCCAATCGCCCGGGGAGCGGGCCATCAGGTGGACATCCCTTGAGGGGTCCCAGGCTGCGAGAGGGCACAAGCCGGGCAGAGGTACCCCTGCCCTCCCCACTGAGTACACAAATTTTTGTGTACTGGGCCTCTAGTTTAAAAAATAAATTCAAACAAATTCACTTGTTTTCCAATATACATTTTATAAGCACATATATATTTCATACATATATATCTGTATGCGTGACTATGTATGTATATGTACATGTGCAATAACATTCTTTTTAAACACACACAAAAGGCAGGTTTAGCTTCTGGTATACTCTTAATAATTATGTGTTTTGAAGCAGAGAATCATACTATTATAGTTTAAAGCCTCATTGCTCTAATTAAGTGCTCAAATGATACATATCTATGTGTTTGGCCACTAATATGAGACCAGCGAACTTCATTTCTAATTAGAGCAACTGTGAAAATGCTAACAAACACATCTTGAATGAGTATCAATAGGCCAAACCATTAGTAACAGCTAAGGAGGCTATTAAAACATCTCAAGATTTCTCATTTAATCCTGACCAACAGGATAACTGCTTTTAGCTTTCTAGGTCCATCAGATACTGAAAAATATATAGCTTTTTGAAAATACAATGTGAAGATGAACTTGGCTGAATAACATAAATTTGGTCACATTTTTCTCCTGCCATATAGCCACAAACTCACAGTGACTATACGGCGGTTGGAACAAATGGGGTGCCATATATGGCATTTGATTTTCTAAGAAGGTTGGGTTATAAGAACTTTACATATCTGGGGGATTTTGCTATGGATCCATTTGAAAAAAAAGAAGGTTTTAATAAACCCTGGAGAAGATTCCATCGAGCGGAATGAGCTAACTAGGAAACAGTCACCTCTGGACAGTTACCTTGCAGCTGTTCATTTGGTAAGAAGTTTGGGTTTTGTTTGACAGAGTGCTGTGAAAGCCAGTGTGAAACACCAGTACATGCCCACACACACACACACATGCTGTGCACACATACAAGGAGGCTACAATCACTGAACCTCAAAGAAGAGACTCAGATTTTTTTACAACTTGAAAAATAATAAAGCTACGTGCCTCAGTATCTCTTATCATAACCCAAATGGGAGCCAGACACCAATGGGATCAGGATTTCCCTGATGATAGCTCTGCCCTCAGCCCTGCCCTGTTCAGAGCATTTGTTAGCTATTCAGCTTCTAAGGGTAACTCAACAGGAATAGAAATTTTAATAAATGGCTAAGTATGCAAAAGGAAAATGCATCCTCAAGGTCTGGGTTCCTTAGCAGGGAATGCCTACCTTCCGGCACCCTTGCTTGGCATAAGAAGTTGTAAAGAGGTGGTGTGATCTGGGCCTGCCTTTGCAACTCTGAGCAGTTGGCAAAGCCCCTCTCCTTTGATAGGCAACACCCCACATTGCTGAGTGGCAGTCTAATAGGACAGGATCGCTGCCGATGGGACAGTGAACACACATTCACAGCCTTGCTTCCCCAAGTATATAGGCAGGTGTTTGGGTTCATTGTCTTGGTGCACCTGTTTGACCAACCTCTCTCTTCCTTATTTCTGTTCTTACTTTTAAAAAATGCAAGCTTTAATATCTTAGTGAAAAAGCCTTTCTTAGAAACAGAGATAGGACACATGGAGGTAAGTCATACAAAGGAAAGGGCATTAATATGAATTTAAGTAACATGGAAAATACCTTCCCAACAACTCTCCAACATGTATTCATATCTATATCTCCACAACACCAACGCTGAGTTTCCACAGTAAGTAAAGGAGGCTTCTGCTCTGATTGCACAAACAACAAGTAGTAAGGGCCTTGAAAATATATTATTGGGGCTACTGAGCCCAACAATACAGTGTTTTTTTCATCTATAAAATTATTCCCCACTTACTCCATCTAAGTCTCTTTACTCTTGTTTCTCCCACACACCATTGCCAGACAATTTTCCTGATGATAGCTCTGCCCCTCAGAATTTCCTGTGGTATAAAATTCTAGCCAATATTTTAGCCATCCCCCCCTCCAAGTCCCTTACTTACACTCTACCCTTGAGCCAAATGGAACTGCTTTATATTTTCAGTATATTTTTACACTAGAGACCTGGTGCACAAAATTCTTGCACAGGTAGGGTCCCTAGGCCTGACGCAATCAGGACCTATCTGTGGGGTGACCAGCCGAGCAATTGGGAGGGGGAACCCCGCTTGCATCCACCTTGCCTGGACTGGGGTCTGTGGGCTGGGGGCAGTTCCTGTGTTAAGTGTTTGCCCCCTGGTGGTCAGTGCATGTCATAGGGATCAGTCGTTTCACCTGTTGTTCTATGGCTCAGTCGATTTGCATATTAGGCTTTTATTATATGGGATAGTTCTTGCCCCAACCCCAATCTTTTAACAGCTTAACATCTTTCTTGTCCCTTGAAATGCATTTCAAATCTGATCTCTTTAGTGAGACTTTTCCCAAGTTCCCCAGTTATATATATATGTTCCTTCCTTCTTTCAAAGCAGCTGACCCTTGCATGTCTCTTCACTATGTCTGTATTCCTCCTAGAGCCTTGTATACTCTTTCAGTCTCCACCCTCCGGTTAGACTGTGAGCTCCTCCAGGGCAGGCAACTTCTCTGTGTGCTACACCCCAACCTCTACAGCAGAACACCCTGCTCAAGATGGGTATCTGAGGGAAGGAGCTGAATCAATATGTTTTCCTCTTATTTGAAAACAATCAAAGGAATGTCAGGTAATAACAGGGCTAAGGAAGTGAACGTTAGGTGAGAAGGGTCAGTGAGGAAGTAGTTGTCTTTCTTCTCTGTAGAGAAGAAAGAATATCTTTCCATCTAGTCCTCATACTGTTACTATCTCAGACCACACCTATCCCACTGAGGTCAAGAAATAGCAGCAATATGTGAGGGATATAGTCACTACCATTGCAATAACTGTGTATGGTGCCTGGTGGGCACTTGAAATGTTGGGGGAACACTTTGTAGAGTATGTGATTATTTAACCACTGTGCTGTGCACTGGAAACTAACACAGAATAATATTCATTGTAAACTGTAATTGAAAAATAAAAACATTTAAAAATTCAAAAACAAGCAACATAGCAAGGAAAAAAAATGGGGGTGACAAACGTCCTTTGTCTCCAGCACCATCTCAGAGGGCCTGGAAAGAGTGGAGGAAGAAACAGAAAGAGAAGGGTTTGAGAAGCCCTTATCGAGAAGAAAGCAGAGTGGGGAGTGTGGGCATGGGAAGAGAGAAGGAAAAACGGGTTGCTAAATTAGAGAAAGAAGATCTTCCTATTGGTTGAGACCAGGGCTGCTGAAAACATGCCACACGGCTTTGTTCTTATTATAACTTAATCTCTGTCCTTGCCTCCTCACCTACGAAGTTCCAGGGAGGCATTGAGTTTGCAAAGCACTGCAAGATTCTTGAATTAAAAGGCACTGTGTAAAGGCAAAGAATTATTATTACTATCATGAGGAACCTGTCAAAGACAGAAACAGACACCACAACGCATAATTTTTTAAAAAAATAAATACCATGCTGTCAAATTGGATAGTGACTGGCTGTGAGATCACTTGGCAACTGCAGCCGAGCAAATGTGCAGGAGAGGTGAGTATTTTTCCACCCTTCCTGAAGGCTGCAAACATAACCAGCAACCCTTTTTTGCATCAGTCTTTCAGTCGTGTCCATCAAATTAGGCTTCAAGTTCAATGCTGAATAAAATACCCTAAACACAGCGGAGAGCAAGCCCAGACGGAACGTCTTGAAAGTGATGAGCTGAAAGGGCATGCACATTCCACGTGAATGTTTCAGCGGTGTCAGAAAAAGCAGCACACTCAAAAATCGGCCTGTGGGTTTCTTCGGTGCATTCCCTCTTCACAGGCCAAAGGGAATTCGAGTTTCAACTGTAGGATGTACTGCCACAGCAGTTTAGGCAGAGCTGGTAGTATCAGAGGGGGGAGGGCGGAGCTGAACACCCCGTGCTCCCGCACAAACTAGGACACACGGAGCAGAGCAGAAGTACACAATAGGCGTGGCCCTCACAAAGCTCCTCTGCCCAAGGCGGAGCGAGATCCACTGTGTTTGTCTGGATTGAGGACCAAGGGCACAGCGAAGGTGTGGGAGGGGGGAGCCACACTCTTGCCGGTGAGCAAAGGGATTGGCTAATAATAGTTGTGTTTATACCGGGGAGAATTGAAGCCACAGCAGAAGGGGAAACTAAAGACATTAAATTTTAGTAGAGCTAATTTTGGAAGAAAGGGAAAGTGCTGAGGGAAATGAAACAGGATAAAGCTGTTGAAGAGAAAGCCACAAAGGAAATAGAGAGTGTTCAAAGAAATATTAATGCATGACCAAAATCACTACACGCTACCCAGTCATAAATATTCCAACAGAGTGAAAAAACAAAAGCCAAGGTGGATTCAAAGTGAGAATCTATGGTAAGAGAAGCAGAAACGCTGTTTTATAAGAATTTGTGGAAGTATACGAACTCGAGGATGGCCTCAAAGGCAATTACTGAGAGCAAATAAAATGTGGAGAAGTAATTCTTTTGTTGAACAAACACCTCTGTTTACTTCTGTACATTTTTCTTCTAGCTCCTTTTCTGCCGTCCTATAAATACTCCTGTTTGTACTTTTCTGTCTGGCATCTACTTCAAGTCTCTGGATTCATCTTATGTTTACTCCCATATGTTCTTGATTGAAGGTAGGGAGATGGTTTATCTAAAGATGAGGGGGGCAGGGGGGAGCAGACTCAGCTCAGGGAAAATGTTAAGGACATAGGCAATAGCTACCCTGCCTGTTAAGAATGCTTCCCTCAACATCAGAACAAGAGGTGGGAGACAAGCTTCTGAGGCACATGAGCAAGTCAAAATGTCAGCAGCAGACATTTGGACCAGGGTCTCGTTAGAGAGAACACAGAGTCACTGAAGAAGGCACAGGTGAGCATCTCTGCCCCACGGTTCCCTTAGCAACACTCCTCTGAACTCACTGGGAAAAGGCTCACATCTGTCCGTGAGGCGTCGCACAAGGGTAAGGAAGGCATGAGAGACCTACAGCTTCTAAGCTTAACTCCCTAATAAGTAGGTCAAGTGGAAGTGTGCAAATTAAAAATGGAAATCAGGAAAGGGCGAATAACCAGACCTCCTGGCTAAGCTACCAGCAAGTGACTCCAAGTCAGCATGGCAAAAAGGGAATCCTCGGATAATAAAAAGAATCCTCTGATCTGTGGAAATCAAATACACTTACCAGCAAGCACCTGGACTCCACAATCCAAAATAGTATGAGTGTTAATATTTAGTTTTCTTAGAGTTTTTGGGTCTCAGTTTGGTGGTTATCTTGTGTTTGTCACAAAATCCTGAAAATTTTTTCTAGACCCTAGTAGTTATTGCTTATAGGTGAGCCCCTATGACCCGGGTCTAGAGGCCCTGCTGGGAGCTGGCCAAAGGTGAGGAATCCCTAGTCTGCTCCACCATCATTGTGTGAAGTACACCTGGAGGAGAGCACTCTCAGTTAGACTTTCCACATCTACCTTGTACGGTAGAGACAGAAATGGTTCCTCACTGAGAAATCTGGCGAGTTAGAATCCCTGCAAATGGAACCAGCTCAAAGGCTTGAAAGCTAAACACAGCAGGCTGGCTCTTAGATTTCAGGGAAGGCTGGAGAAAAAGAGACTATGCTTGGCTCCACTGTGTTAGCTCCTCCATAGTACATTAACAATGGGAAACAAGAGGAGGGTTGTACTGGATTGAATAGAATTCCCCAAAAATGCATGTCCATCCAAATCCTCTAAAGGTGACCTTATTTGGAAATATGGTGACTGAGATGTAATTAGTCAAGATGAGTCATACTGGATAGGGTGGGTCCTAAATCCAGCGACTGGTGTCCTTATTGAGAGAGAGAGAGAGAGAGAGAGAGAGAGAGAGAGAGAGAGAGAGAAGGGGGGGCTATATGAAGATGAATCAGAGATTGGAATGATGCAGCTATAAGCCGAGGAATGCCAAGGGTTGCCAGCAACCATCAGCAGCTAAGAGTCACGAAAGGATTCTTTCCAAAACCTTCAGAGGGAGTGTGTCCCTGTTGACACCTTGATTTTGGGCTTCCACCCTCCAGAATACCAGAGAACACATTTTTGTGCTTTGAAGTCATCTACATTGTGGGAGTTTATTATGGCAGCCCTAGGCAACTAGTACAAGGGTGATCACAGGCAGACATTCCGACAAAAGGAGTGAAAGAACAGTCAGAAAAACAACAAAAAGCTGACCCAAGGACAATAACAGCACAGCTTCACAGGGCCTTTTAGCATAGAGTAAATACCCATGTAGCCCACATGCACAGTGGGGTGGAGGACATTTTTTTAAATGAGTCTCAGGACAATTTTGAAGGGCATGAAAGTAGCACTAAAATTCCCATTGGCCAGATACTGCAAAGGGAACTGCAGGCGGGGGCAGGAAAGAAAGCATCTTTTGTTTCCAAGGGGCCATGTTTTCAGCTGCAGTCTACTGGAAGCTATTCCTTCCCACCCAAAAGCACAGGAAAAGCTAAATCACTCTGCCTAGCAGGTTGCAAGGAAAGACCAAAGGATTTGTTGGAATCTGTGCTGTGGGAGATTCGGCCATGTAAAATAAACCATGAAAATCAGGCTGGGGCTGAAAATCAGTGTGGGCCTTTGCTCCTATGCCCATGTCCAGTTCCTTCTTCCATTCCTCGATGTGTGGTCGCAACCAACGCCCCTGAGGGCCCCTGTTTCCTTCTGTTCTTATGTGTCTTGCCTTTGTACTTCCTTAGATTTCCCTCCACAAAGATAGTTCAGGCCATCCACTCTGCATTCCCTCAACCTCCTGCCCCTTTTCCAACAAATATCCATTAGACAGGTGTCTTTCCCTCCTGACCTGGAAAGATAGGTATCTCTGTTAAGTTCAAAGCCAACTCCTCCACTTATTCTCTGTATCTTCTAATCTACTCAAGCCTTTCTCTTCTTTCATCACCCGGCCTCTTCTTGTTCTCTTTGGTATAAAATATATTCAACCCTTCTCCATTTGGGAAATCTCTCCCTGACTTTGGTGATAGCTCCCATCACTCTTAGTAATTATCCTCTCCTCCTCCCCTTCTTGAAGCTGTTTGGAAGAACAGACTACATTCAACAGGACCATTTTCACACCATGCAACTGCAAGGCTGGCTTTAGGCTACACTGACACTATCCTCACCACCAAGGGGACTGCTGAATTAAATGAACACTTCCTAGTTTGATCTTAGTTGATATCTCTGTGATATTATGCAATGACCTCTATGAAATTCTATTCTTCTGCGACTTCATGACATTACTCTTTTGTTTTTCTGCTACCTCTCTAGAAACTCGGTGTTTATCCCTTTCCCTTGATCTCCTTTTATTTTTTAGAATTACTCCAGGGCCTTCCCATAGCCTCCCTACCACCACCTTTAAAAAATGTGTGCCCTCTTTTTTATTCTGAGAGGACAATGCTTGGAACATTCTGCCCAAAGAATACCATCCACATCCATATCTTAATACATGTTGATGGGTCCCAAATACATATCCAAAGCTCTGGTATTTTTCCTTATATTCATATTCCACAGGCCCTCCCAACTCAACATATTTAAACGTAAACTAATCATCTTGCTCTAATTACTCCTCCCATGTTCCAGCTCCCCAGTCAAAACCCCTATTTTCCCCCTTAGCTTCTTTCACTCACTACTGATAATTCAACTCAGCTTGCTTCAAGTACCAAGTATCTAGGTGCTTGGCCCTGAACTTGCAGAGAAAAATGAGATCTCAGAACAATAAAAGAGAGAGAGAGCCAAATATATGTACAGTTTAACAATAGAAGTAAAACTGGAAGTTATACTTGATACAGAGTTCATGTGGAAGAGACGATGATTACCTGAATCAGAGTAGGAGTGACATTAGGTCAGCAGTACCAGGAATGTTCCTAAAGATTGATGAGATAGTCTCCTTCCTTAAAGAGTGGCTAGTCTGTCTCAGTTAATGCCTACGTCCTCCAATCCACCCCCTGAGCCTGAATTGCAGGTATTTTCCTAGAGTCATCTTTTCCATCTGATCAAGTCCTATCAGGTCTGCATGCAAAAAAACTCTCAAAACTTATCTCTTGGACAATTCAGTTTATCTCCTAATTTCGTTACCTCCCATTTCATCCCCCGTTCTACAAGAGCAAAGAGTTCGTCCAACTTGTTTACTTCTCTATTATGCATAATTTGATCAATTTCTGTATGTAGTGGATGCTTAATAAATAGCTCTTGAATGCAAAGATGCTCCAAAGTGATTTTCCTACAAGCTAGATCATGACACTTTTTCCAAATTTTCAGGGCTCCTCATTACAATCAAAGTAAAATTTAGAATTGTTTTGGCAAACAAAGCCCTTAACATTCTGGTCTTTGAAGATTTTATCACTCTTTCAAGCTTCGAAGTCTTTGATTTCACTCTCCCCTTCCCTGACATACATTGACATTGCTGGTCCTCGCAATGGACTTCTACTCCTCTTTTAAGATTCAGTTCAGAAATCTTTTTTTCTCCCATTTATCCTTTCTGACCAAACAAGGCTATGACTTGTCCTTGACCCATTGTGCTCTTAGATTCTAGCAATGTATATCATTAATTATCTCTTTAATATATTTACATATCTAGTTCTTCAATAAAATTGGAGCTCCTTGAAGATAGGGCCTGTGAATCAGAACAAAAAAAGTCAGCCTAATTAGTATGTGATGGTGTCACTTGGGTCAAAGAGAAAACCACAAGTATACATGAAATATAGGCCTTCTACCATTTACATATTGCTTCTCCCTGGTTAAAATTGTATTACATTTATATAAGAAGGCAAGCAAGTGTGTAATATATTTAGAAAGATTCCTATCAAAACAGTTCAAATGTTTTAAATATTTTGGAGCTTACAAAGGATAAGCTCTCATTATCCAAAGGCTCATTGATACGGAACACCTCCTTGCCTTACAAAACTAAATAAATGGATATGTACAAAGATCCTATAACATGCAGCAATACGTTCGAAGCAAAGGCAAGATGACAAACTCCAGTGGTATGATCTACACCGTTGAGCCCCAAAGGAACTGGAAAGACCATGGATGAAAGCCACAAAACTGGGAAGAGCATAAAACATTCAGCAGGAGAAAGGAAGCAGAACAGGGTGCTGTGGGAGGGCAGAGTTTAGAGGCCTGAAAGGGAACTTTCTTCTTTTCGACATAAAGGGAGACTGCTGCTTATAAAGTGTTTTCAAAATCATGGTGTTTAGCATGCCTTTGACTCTCTTGATTTGTGAAGCATGATTATGAATATTTACTAATTAATCTACTGGCAAAACCCTCTTTAGAATTCAGTAATACTGGATCCTAATTAAAGAGGAACAAACATGCCTGGAGAAACCACGTACAATCCTGTGGTTGGGTTGGAATCCTCAGTAGCAATGAGGTCAGTCATTGCAGATGTAAATTGGTTAGGTCTTGGTGCTGGGCCGGTGTGTTCCAAATTCTGGAACCTTCATGAGGTGAATTTAATGGGTAAAGGGCAGATTTCCCCCATCTATCCTCCCAGTTTTATTGAGAAGATATTTTTGATTAAACTAATTATTTATTTTAATGTGCCTTTGGGCAATTTATAAACATAGTATCTTACTCATGATTTTATAATGCTTAATGAAGAGTTATGAACAAAATAATTAAAAAGTAAGTCCGTTTAAAGAAAAACAATGGCCCTGGATGGTCACTAAGTGGTTAGAGCATGGGCACAAAGAGTTGAGGGTTTAATTCTCAATTAAGGGCGCACACCTGGCTTGCAGTTTGATCCCTGGGCCCATTTGGAGTGTGTGGGGGAGGCAACCAATGTTTCTCTCCCTCTCTTTCTGTTTCCCTTCTCCTTCCTCCTGTCCGTCCACTCTTTCTAAAAATTAAAAAAAAAAAATCAGTGGAAAAAATTATCCTCAGGTGAGGATTAACAAAAAACAAAAATATAAACAAAATAAAATAAAAATAGTGATAGTACTGACATCATGTGCCTATGGAGAAAGCTACTATGGTGATATATGAATGAAGTTTTGGGAAGCACTGAGTAAGAACAATGCTCACTCATACTGCTTCAAATCTGTGCCTGTTTAATCCTCATGTCTATAACTAAATTATTATAAATGTTTAAAGTTTTTATTTCTGATGTGGAGTTAAAGGAAAAGGGATAGAAAAGTGGGGGGAGGGTGATGTGAAGGAAAATAAATCAAATAGGGAAAGCCTGAAGTGCAAGTTCTAAAAAAACTAGCCAAAATAAGTCCTATGAATACAGTATACGAAACTGTCCTCGTGAAGATGCCGCTCTATTTTATTAGAATTTTTTGCTCTCTCGGGTGCCCTACGGAGACAGGCATCTCATTTTCTGGAGGGGCCCAGAGAAACAGCAGTCACTCAGCATTCTGCTTGCCAATATCTCATACAAACAGCACTCAGCAGTGACTCAGTCGAACAACACTGAGAATTCAGAGCCCAGCTCTCTTAGTAGAGACAAACTCCTAGGGGTATTGACCAAAAATAAATAAATTCATTTATTCATTCATTTTTAAAATTTTAAAAAGAGAATTTTTCAAGTCCCTCTTCTAAAAACTTTTTTTCAAATTACTTCTTTTAATTGCATCCTTGTAACTGATAGGAATTTAACAGAAGAAACCAGACTGAGAAATGAAGAGGTAACCCATAGGCATGTCACATCAGTTCTGCAAAGACCACTGAAGCAGGAGCCAGTAGCCAGAACTGCCAGAAGAAAGGCCTACAGCATTACAATCATCCACTAAAAGATGATTTATGGTTTCCTATAAAAGGGTCCAGCCTCTGGCCGCTGGATATCTCTCAGCCTCATCTCTGACCACTCCAGCATAGGTACCTCGCTATTTTTTTACACTCAGCTCAACCTCACTTCTTTAAGAAGACTTTTCTGTGTTCTGAGTCAGACCAATGCTCTGGGCTCCTGTAGTGCCCCTATTCTCCTCTCCCCCTTATCGCCTATATTTACTGAGCACATACTATGTCCCAACGACTATTCTAAGTACTAGAGCTCTAATAGTAACACCACTATTTTTATGAAGTGTAGATGGAGAGAGGGGAGGGTGGGAAACAAAACACAGCCCTTCCCTCCAAAAACCCACTCAAAATCATAAACAATCTAATTTTTTGTAAGAAAAGTTCTGAGGACAACAAAAGGGTGACGTGTCAGGATCTGAGGAGGATTATTTACTTTAGATTGTGCAGACATAACACAAAAGAGCTGGAAATAGGAAGATGAGGAAGGTCAATGGCAATAGCATATGAAAAGATCCTAAGAAAAGGAAGAGCTTTGAGAGTTTCATGAACAGATACAAGACCAGTGGGCCTCAAGTGAAATGAGCAAAGAGAGGTCAAGATGAGGTTAAAAGTTAGGTAGAAGCCAGGAACCACAAGGCGTTTTAGGCTATGCCAAGGCAAGTCGATTTTATTGTAAGAGCAACCAGAAGCCACCGACGTAAGTGGTTTCCAACGAGCATGAGGTAGGAGGATCTTATCAGAATCAGCCAAGGAGCTAATTTAAGGCTCATTTGTTTACTAGACACTCAGATTCCTCAGGTCTGGGTAGCCGGACATCACCTTTAGTGACTCATTGACAAAAATGCTCTGAAGATGCAACAAAATTGACAGGTTCAAAACCAAACTCCTCATCTTCCCCTCATTCATTGTTATATGTCTATTCCTCTCCAAAATGGCTCTTCTTCTAACCCATGGCTGGCATTGGCAGTTCAGTCATTCACGTTGGAAATCGGAGTCATTCTTAACTACTCCTTCACGTTCACCACTAAATTTAATCGGGCTGAGTCTTGTCCATTTTATCACCAAAATATCTCTGGAAACGGTTCTTCTCTCCTGCTCACTGCGATTGCATTCGCTCAGACTTCCATCACCTCTCACCTGATATTTATCACCGTCTCCTAAACCGGCCTGTGGTCTCCATGTGCAAAGCACCTTCCATCCTGCAGTCAGTGTTCTCTTTCTAAAACAGGGATCGTGATCGCAGTGGGTAGATCTCTGTCTAAGAGGGCCTTTACTGACATTCCCTCTCCAGATATTGCTGACTTCTTGCCTGTTAAATATCACTGATAACTCTGTGAGCTTACACAATAAATCTCGAGTTTACTGTAACATATCAGACCCTTTCGAATCTGCTCAGTTTAGGCCCCTCACTCCTCTCTAACATTCTACGTGCTACAATTACATCTTGCTTCTAGAATATTCCCTGCCTTTTCATGTGTCTCTGTCTTCTCACAAGCTCTTTCTTCTGTCTAAAATGCTCTTCTTCCCAGGTAAACTTCACTTGTTTTTAAAGTTCCACCTCAAGGAATCCTCCTGGCTAAGTGTAGGCACTCCATTCTCAGTGCCCCCTCATACAGCCCTTAGCACTTTAAATTTTCAGGACTTCTCATTTCAGTTATAAATGTTTGAACCCCCAGGAGTCTCTCAAGAGCAGAGACTGGATCTTCTCTTTTTATTTCTAGCACCTAGCATAGCATCTGGCACAAGTAAACAAGGCAGAGCAATGTGATTGATACTATGGTAAGAGATGTAAACCAATGAGGAATCAGATACTTTCATCGAGGGGGTAACGTTTGGATCGGGTCTTAAAGGTAAACAGGAGCTTGGTAAGTGCTCAGAGATATAATTGTTGAGCGGACAAGCCAATTAATTACTTTTGCCCCCCACCACTCCATTTGCTTCATATTTTTATATCCAACTTCCTTCTTTGCAACCAAACAAATGAGAAAAAAACAAAACACATAAGGTACAAAATCTCACTCCAGTTCTGTTCAATAGCCCATGGATTCTTCCTCAGTCACAGTTTTAAATAATGTAAGGTGATGCTAAATTGGAACCATCTTGGCACAGCAATTGCATCTGAGATTTAACTGGGTTTAGGCCAAAAGATTTCATTTTTACAAGTGGTTTGCCAAAATGGCTAAAACAGAAATAAGCAGGCACTGCTTTATATATAGTTTACTTCCTCTTCTGTCCAGGGAGTTACTGGCCCACTTTGAAATTGGTGAAACTTCTCCAGGGGAGAAGAGCAATGATCATTCCTTTTAGTTTAACTACAGGTAGGACAGCCACTCGGAGACACTGGAGTGCTTGAACTATTTGCCCTGGCGGTTTTATTTGGGTTTACCTGATAAAGTGCTCTGCTAAGAACTTGCTAATGAAAAAGTGTTGTTATTAACATTTGGCTGTGCTTTGAAGGCCAAAGGTCAGCAAGGTCTAGAAAGAAGATGTCTGTATATCTCCCTTAGCAGTGGTTCACCCACTGCAATCACAGAGCGGAACCCAGAGAGCAAAGGCAGCTGCAGGGGTGAGCTGGAAGGCTTTTGATGCGTAATTACACTGAGACACATCTGGGGCCTGGGGAGAGGAGTTGCCTTTATACAGAGAAGGCCTCTCTGTTGTCGCACAGGGACTGTTCATCTCTGTTCATCTTTGCTTGGACTACGGGAGGAGCTTCTTGAACTGTGCTCTCATTCTGTAGAATGCATATTGCCCAACTTCAGGGTAAAGCCAAACCCACACTGGCCAGTCTTCATTTCCTCTTCTATAAAATAGGAGAATTCAAATCTAAGAGAGTATGAATCTTTGAGTTCTGAGGAACTGAAGTTTGCTGACAAGGGAGTATGGCACACATCATATTGCTCTGAACTTGTTACGAGTACTGAGGGATAAGACTTGTAAACAAGTTCAGAGCAATATGACTGATGCTATGGTAAGAGGTAGAAGCGAATGAGTAGTCACAGAAACCTTCATCAAGGTGGTAACATTTGGATTGGGTCTTGAAGATGAGCAGCAACTTGTTAAGTAAGGCAGAAGGGAGCTTCAGCAAAGAGATCGGGGTCTCTCTACACCTTGTCTTCTGTCATTGCTCAACATGAACCCTCAAGTACTTCTGGTTTCCTTAGTGTATATCAGATATGCTAGACTCATTATCATCCCACTCTTTCTGTTCATTACCTGTTGTGTGTGCCAAGCTTTGGACGCCTATTCCGAAATGCCAGGGACTAGCACCCACCTCCTTGAAGCTTTCCATGTGATCTTCCCAATCATAGTTGGTGAAATGATACTAATAATGATACATCTGAGGATGAGGCCAGACAGTATATAGCAATGTGAGGGCTAAACTCATGCAAAAGAATGACTCATGAAGGTCCTTCTATTCTGTTCTCAAAGCATCACAGGAAAATGTGATGCCAAGTTCACAAATGGCTGCCACTATTTAGCCCACAGTGTTCTCTCCCTGCCTTGAAATTCTAAAACACCCTTAGTTTGTACTGCCAACTTATATATATATAAGTGTATCATTTTAGAAATAAATGCATCCTTTTTTGTTGTCTCTTACGTGTCTTTAACTAGACAATAGTTGTATAGTTAGTTGTATCTGACTTACTAGACAATAAACTCCTTCGTGACAGAAACCAACTCTCATGCTCCTCTATAAATAGTATGACCCTACCCTTGGATATCCAGTAGCATCCCAGTTACACCAATCATGTGAATGCTTTTCTTATAAGCCTCCCAATAGCCAGCCCTAGAAGCCAGTAATGGAAACTCGTACTAGAAACACCCATTCATCAATCATAGGTACATAGAAATTATTTGATTTTCTCCAAATTTTCACCAACCACTTGCTCCTGAAGACAAAATGTCTCAAAGCATTGCTCGGTCTATGACAGCAGCTCTAAAATAATCATTACATCCAATTACACTATTTTATGCAAGTGTTTTTTAAAACTGTATCTCTAGCCTTAATAGGTTATGTGATCTTCAAGACTCAAATGGTCCTCCAACCACAGGCTCTTACTAACCTCAATGTGTCCAGAATTTATCCTCCCCACCTCACCCTGATACCTGCTCTTTCTTCTTTATTTATTATCTCAGTGAATGGCATCTTTCCTATTACTCAAGCAAAACAAAACAAAACCCTGCGAGACATCTTTCCCTGTAACTAGAGTATCCATAAAACCAAGCACACAAACTGCTCCACTGTTCAGAATGAGTGAAGATGCTCAGGGTAATTACTCTGACATACCTAGGACTATTCTGGACAAACCAGGACCTTCTGACTTTCTCTACCTTGATAATCCTACCTTGAAAACCAATCACCAAGTCTGTCAATTCTATCTCCTAAATATCTCTTAAACCTCATTGCCCCTTTTTAAGGTTGCCATCATGTCTTGCTTAGATTATTGTGGTGGCTCCCAAACACATTTCCCTGTTCACAGTCTTACAAATTTCCAATCTATTTTTCACTTAACAGAGAGTTTCTTCTATAACACACATTTAACCATCTTATCCCATCCTTAGAAGTTCTTCAGTGGTCTGGCATTTTTAAAGAAAAAGTTTAAGCCCTTCAATCTGGTCCCCACTTACCTCTTCAACATCGTCTCATATTACCCTTGCCTCTTATTGCCTTGCAATTTATGCTACAGCCTGACTGCCCTACTTTAGGTTTCCTGCAAATGCTGTACTCTCTCCTATGCAGCCGTTACACATGCTATGCCCAGTGCCTGAAATCTTTTCTTCCCTCACATCTTCCACAGGGTGAATGAACTCTTCTTGATCCTTCAGTATTCCTTCAATATTACCCCCAAGGCATACAACTAACTCTCACCTGGCCACTAGATCATGACCTAGCTAAAACACAAATATAACCATGTCACTTCTTTTTTAAAAAAATTTTTTATTGCTTAAAGTATTACAATAAATGATAGATAAGTATTACAACAAATGATAGATAGATCTCCATTTTTCCCCTTGCCCTTCCCCCCCTCCTCCCTAACCCCCAATTCGGTGATTTCTGTTCTCCCACAGCATAAAATCTAAGCTCCTTAGTAAACATCTGCAAATATTGATCTACTCTGTCTTTGCTCTTACTATTTCTTGAGCCATATTTTTGTGGGGTGCTGGGTTTAAAACTTGGGCCTAACACTTATTAGCTGAGTGATCATGGACAAATTTTTAACCTGTGTTTTGGTATCATCCTCAGTACAGTAAGGATAATCATAGCCTCTATCTCAGAGAGTTTTTTGTGAAGATGACATGAATGAGTATTTAAATAGTGCACATAACAAATTTCTAATGAATATTAGCCACCATCATTAGCATCCTTAGAACTATTGATGTTCTAGACATCTTCTTCAAGAAATTTTTGTTTAACCTCTAAGTTTTATTCCTTCATTCAGTAATATTTTAAAATCCCTGCAGTGACCCTGGCAGAGTGGCTCAGTTGGTTAAAGAGTCATCAGATTTGGGATTCCATCCCTGGTCGGGCACATGCAGGAATCAACTAATGAGTGGACGAGTGGGTGGAGCAGTAAGTCGATATCACTTTCCCTCTCTCTTAAATCGATAAATTTTTTAAAAAGAATTTAAATCCCCTGCAGTCTTCCAGATACTCTAAGAAATAAAAATAAATTTTAAAAATATATAAACAATAATCTTCTTAAATTTAAAAAATAATATTTATAACATTCTACAGTTTTCTGGAGATACTAGAAAATAAAAATGAATAACACAGTACCTGATTTCAAGAATATCATAATCTAATCCTCTTCTCGTGCCACTAGTGGTAATCAAATCATAGTATATCAATATCATCTATTCATATGTCACCCTCTCTGTGGGACTGTTTACTCCTCTTAGGCAGAAATGGATGTATTCACTTTTGATCTCCAGTGCTAGTATATTTCTTAGCACATAGCAGGTTCTCCATTAATGTTTGTTGAGCTGAATGGTCACCATATTTAATCATTCTAGTCTTACACAACTCTTTTTTTTTAATGTGATCTTTTTTTTTTTTAAATTAAATCGTTATTGTTCAGATTATTACAGATGTTCCTTTTTTTAACCCCCATAGCTCCCCTCCACCTGGTCCCCCACACCCCATGCCATTTGCCCCCACCACTGTGTTCATCCATAGATGTAAGATTTTTGTCCAGTCTCTTCCCATACCCCTTATTCCCCCTTCCCCCTGAGAATTGTCAGTCTTTTCCCTTTCTATGCCCTTACTTATATTCTATTCACCAGTTTATTCTGTTCATCAGATATTTCTATTGACTTGTTATATTCACTTGTTGATAGATATGTATTTGTTGTCACATTGTTGTTCATACTTTTTATTTTTACCTTTTTCTTCTTCTTCCTCTTCTTACAGAATGCCCTTCAGCATTTCAAATAATCCTGGTTTGGTAGTGATGTACTCCTTTAGCTTTTTCTTGTCTGTGAAGCTCTTTATCTGACCATCAATTTTTACATGATAGCCTTGCTGGGTAGAGTAATCTTGGTTGTAGGTTCTTGCTATTCATCACTTTGAATATTTCTTGTCACTCCCTTCTGGCCTGCATGGTTTCTGTTGAGAAATCAGCTGACAGTCATATGGGTACTCCCTTGTAGGTAACTAACTGTTTTTCTCTTGCTGCTTTTAATATTCTCTCTTTGTTTTTTGCCCTTGGCATTTTAATTATGATGTGTCTTGGTGTGGTCCTCCTTGGATTCCTTTTGTTTGGGGTCCTCTGCACTTCCTGGACTTGTAAGTCTATTTCTTTCACCAGGTAGGGGAAGTTTTCTGTCATTATTTCTTCAAATAGGTCTTCAATCTCTTGCTCTCTCTCTTCTTCTGGTACCCCTATAATTCGGATGTTGGTATGCTTAAAGTTGTCCCAGATGCTCCTTACACTATCTTCACACTTCCGGATTCTTTTTTCTTTTTTCTCTTCCAGTTAGCTGCTTTTTGCTTTTTCATGTTTCAAATCTTTGACTTGATTATTGCAAACCTCTAGTCTGCTGTTGGATCTCAGTATAATATTATTAAGTTTATCAGTGGATTCTAGAAAATTCTTGAAAAACCTTAAAAGCGTAGTTCTGATCTCTATATCCAGTAGTTTGCTTTCCTCCATTTCTGTCATTTGTGATCTGTTTCTTTGTCTCCACATTTTGGCTGCTTCCCTGCATTGATAGAGTGGCTTTCTGTGCTAGGTGTCCTATAGGGCCCAGTGATTCAGCCTCCCCAATCACCTGGGGTGGACACTCTTGTTGTACACCTTTGAAGGCTGGGTGCACAATCTTGTTGTAATTATCACTGGGAGGTATCACTGGGAGAAAATGACCTCCAGGCCTTTCTCCTTGTTGTTTGGGGTTTGGAACTTTTGGAGTTCTGTCCCAGCTGCAGTCCCTTATGTTATGCTGCAGGCAGGCAGGTGCACAGCTTGGGTGGGATTGTAATTTGGTTGGGGCGGGGTCTCAGAATCAATGGGGTGGAGCAACCCACGATGGCTGCCCCTCCGCCGACTCCGTGACTTTTCCCGGATTTGGCGTCTCCACGCCCTGGCGTCTGCATGCCCCTGAATCCCCAAGTCTCCTAATCAGTGATCGCTGTGAACAGCTCTGCTAGAATGCCACTCGTCTTCCACCCCATTGCCCGGCAGCCCACATCGCATTCAGTGCAACCCCGGAGTTTATAATCTCCTTCCAAACCGTGGACCCAGGTGCTGTGGCCCCCTTTCACCTGCGCCACCTCCGTTTCGCACACGTCTGCACCTCTCAGTTTTGGCCCCTGGAACTTCTACTCAGTTTCAATGCACTCCATCTCTTGCCTTCTAGTTGTAAATATTCCCCTCCCTTGGTTCTGGAGGATGGCCGTTTATCTTTATAGTTGTACTAGGGCCCCAGTGCACAAATTTTTGTGCACTTGGGAGGTCCCTCAGCCCGGCCTGTGCCCTCTCACAGTCTAGGACCCCTCTGGGGATGTCCACCTGCTGGCATGCCTGGCCAGTCTGGGTGAGGGACTGATGCCAGTTTGCAGGCTGGCCAAGCCCCCAGTGTAGACCCTCACCCCATTGGGGTGTGGCCAGCCTAGGTGAGGGGCTGAGGGCCATTTTCAGGCTGCCCACAGTCCCTTCAGGGTTTGAGTCCCTACTGGGGTGCTTGGGAAGCCTGAGTGAGGGGCTGAGGGTCATTTTCAGGCTGCCCACAGTCCTTTCATGTTTTGGGTCCCTACTGGGGTGCCTGGGAAGCCTTGGTGTGGGGCTGAGGACCATTTTCAGGCTGCCCACAGTCCCTTCAGGGTTCAAGTTCTTACTGGGGTGCCTGGGTAGCTTGGCTGAGGGGCTGAGGGCCGTTTTCAGGCTGCCCACAGCTCCCATTGACCCAATGTTCCAACAAGGCTAGCTGGAAGCAGATTTCTGGGGTTTATTTATCTTCTATAATTGAAACACTGTTGCTTTAAGCCAGGTCTAGGCAGGTAACAAAGCCTCCTGTTGGCTTTAGCTCTGTGGCTTCTATAATTGAAAGAATGTTGCCTTAGTAGAGGCCCAGCCAGCCTAGGCAGGCAGTTTCCTCCATCACTGGTGCAACGGAAGCCTCCTGTTTGCTTCAGCTCCATGGCTTCTATAATTGCAACTATGTTGACGTGAGCAGAGAGAGGCCTAGCTGGCCTAGGCAGACAGTTTACTCCTGGTGCAACGGAAGCCACCTGTTTACTCTAGCTCCATGACTACAGCCTCCATCTTGGCTGGGTTAATTTGCATACAGCCGCTCTGATTGGCTGGTGGGTGTGGCTTAGGCATCCCGGAGAAATGGTCAACAATATTACTCTTTTATTAGATTAGATTTTTATAATGTAGTTGTGGGAGACTGCACATTTAGGTATAAACCTCATGCTGCCATCTTGGTTCTCCTCTCTTCAACAACTCTTGGCAAATATACTGCAAGTAAGTCTCTAATTCATAAAAATCAGTTCATACCAGTTCTAAATCTCCCTTTCTTGTTTTTGCTTTGCTGAAGAAAATAAAAGTTCTACTGTACTGTTTGTTATTTCTGATGATTTCAGAAGTCTGAAAACTTTAGAGACAAAATATGCTGTAAGATGTTATAAGTTATAGATGGAAGTGAAACATTTATGTTGGATAACTTTTCTTAGTAAGCTCCATAAAAATAATCATGTGTACTTCTCTGAAGCAGCAATAATAATCTTGTACTGTGGACAAATTTCAGCAAGGGTCACCCAAAGTTCAAGTTATCTGTCCATTCCTCCATCCATCCACCCATCTATTCATCCATCAATCCATCCATCCATCCATCCAGTCATTCAGCAACTGATGTCAATTAAG
Organism: Murina feae; assembly: GCA_004026665.1. Taxonomy (NCBI): domain Eukaryota; kingdom Metazoa; phylum Chordata; class Mammalia; order Chiroptera; family Vespertilionidae; genus Murina; species Murina feae. The sequence goes on along the minus strand of PVJC01008732.1, from coordinate 10,095 downwards.
CTTAAACTCTAGGATCAAAATGGTGTCAACACACTGATATCTTGTGGGTTTCAGTATTTCTTACAGAATTTTCAGCATTAAAAGGAACAGAAGAGATGATAATATGGATGTCTAATTTCTCCTTAACACCTTAACACATTTATTATTGGCATTTTTTATCTAAGCATAAACACTTATGTGAGAGTTTATGATAAATATGCCACATTTTTTGAAAAGTCTCCTTTTTAAGAAAGCAAAATTTTTTTATGGTTGCTTTGAAGGAGCATATATAAGTGAACTAAAAGTCCTAAGAATTTTTAATTTTAGTATTGAAAAACTTTTCCCTTTTATTTATGGTTAGACAATCATATACTTTACAAAGTGGTCTCTCCAATAGTTCAAGTAACCACCTGACCCCATACATAGTTATTATAATATTATTGACTATATTTCCAATGCTGTATGTAGTTTACATCCCTGTGACTAGTCTGTAACTACCAATTTGTACTTTTTAATCCCTTCACCTTTTTCACCCAGCCCCCCAAGCCCCTCCCCTCTGGCAACCATCAGTCCGTTCTCCCTCTCATCATCTGTTTCTGTTTTGTTCTTTAGATTCCGCATATAAGTGAAATCACACGGTATTTGTCTTTTTCTGTCGGAAAGTCCTGAGAATTTAATAGTGCTAGACCCTCAAAGCCTAATGAAAAAATGGAGAGAGATAATCATGTGACTCTAAGTTAAGTGAATTTCCCAATACTCACTTGGCAACTTGTAATAATTACCACCACCAAGTGTACTAATCACATTAATAATCCAATCCCTCAAACCAAATTGAATTGGCCTGGAATAATTGCAAAGAGTATCAGTCATAGTCAAAGGGGAAATGCCTGCCATGAACTCTTTCTGTGGTTGCACACCATCATAAGCATCACGTGAGGATACTTTTCCTTCTGAGAACACCCCACTACAACAATCCTATCTCTCTAGTCCACTGTTCTGCACTTTCTAAAGAGTCTGATCTCTTTTGAATCAGGAGAGAAAAATGTTCTTGCCTAGACATGTCATTTCCTGTGTACAGAGCTCCACCTGCTGAACAAGGCATGGACAGCACACCCTATAGGGAGGAAATCTCAAGGTTTGTTTGGTTTGTTTGGATAAACCTGTCATGATAAAGAAACAATCATATACTTAGTCTTGAAAGAGCTCCTTTTCAGAAGCCAGGACCAACCCAACCTTCAGCCAGCTTGGGTAAAGTCATTAAACATCAACAAACAAAGGTAGTATTGTTACCTTACATAGTCTATTCCCATGGAGATAATTAGGAAGTTGGAGGGATTTAGGGCAATTCCCAAGGTTACTTAACTTCCTTCTGCCATACACAGGGACATTCAACTCCTAACCCTGTGTCAACCAAGATAACTATATCCAACTGTGAATAACTGATGATAATATCTCAGAAGCACTAGCTTTCTCTCTCTGTTCCAAAACTACTGCCACATTTTCTAGGCGTTTCCCTCCAGAATGGACAATTAGCATATCACAGAGTATGCTGCCCACCTGCTCTTCAGGGAGCAGTAACCCACGAGTTCAAGGACAATATCTGAAATCATGTGTGTTATTTTCCTTAGGGTCCTTTTATAGCATGTGACTCATCTTGAAAGCTGAAGAGACTGGCAAGTAGGACTTTCTCCCTGGAGACTTTCTGCCAAAGAATAACTTTCAAATCTTCTGGCCTCTCTCATTGTCTGAAAGACCTCAATTCCTCAATAGTAATTATCCATTATTTCCTAGGATTCCCTAAGGCTTTCTAGTCCTCTAGAGAAAGTAAACACCTGTCTTTTATATCTTATCTGTGGGTTTTGCTTCCTCTTGGTGAGTTCCATCCTGCTGGTTACTAACTTATTAGAATCATCTAATGGAATCATCAGCTCAATAGTCAGATGCCTCATGTCCTTTCCTGTTACGCAGAACCAGCTCTCTGCCTGGAGCCAAGGTAGTGTTCTCTCTCTCTCTCTCTCTCTCTCTCTCTCTCTCTCTCTCTCTCTCCCCCCCCCCTAAATACAATCTGTTTCTTTTTGTATCTGTGATTTTTCTGAGACTCCCCACTCTCTTTTTCTCTCTCTGTGACCCTGTCTCTTAGTATCTCTTTATCCTTCTGTTTCTCCCATATTACTTTCCCCCTTGCATCCCTTTCATTAAAAAAAAAAAATCCTGTTCTCAAATGGCTATGGTCACATGAGCAAGTGGGACTTATCACATTCTTGGGTTATTCTTCTAGTATTACAAAGAACTGAGGTAATAAGGATTCTGCTGTGAAATAGAAATTTATGTTTTTATATTCTCCAAATTTGAATGCTTAAAATTTCTGCCAAAAGATATCTATAGAGAAGAAGCATGTCTCTGGGAACATGGAGTGTCCTGTCTTCTAACCATGCCTAGGCAATAATCATGAATTTAGTAACTTCACAGGTCATGATATGGAGCAGAGGCCCGGGTCATATGCCATCAGGATTCAGATCAAGACCATTCTGATAATCTTATCTAATAAAAGAGTAATATTGAAACTGACCAATTCTTCGGGACGCCTAAGCCATGCCCACCAGCCAATCAGAACAGCTGTATGCAAATTAACCCAGCCAAGATGGAGGCTGGCACTCACGGAGCTGAGTAAACAGGCAGCTTCCGTTGCAGCAGGAGTAAAACTGTTTGCCGGCAGCCTGGGCCCCTCTGTGCTCCAGGCAACAACATATTTCCAACATTGCCTCAATTATAGAAGCCTCGAGCTGAAGCAAACAGAAGGCTTCCTTACTTGCCTAGGCTCGGCTTAAAGGAACAGTGTATCAATTATAGAAGATAAATAAACCCCAGAAACCTGCTTCCAGCCAGCCTTGCTGGGACATTGGGTCAATGGGAGCTGTGAGCAGCCTTAAAGCCTGAAAACGCCCCTCAGCCCCTCACCCAGACTGGCCACACCCCAATGGGATGAGGGTATCCACTGGGGGGCTTGGCCAGCCTGCAAACAGCCATCAGCCCCTCACCCAGGCTGGCCAGGTACCCCAGTAGGGACCCAAAACCTGAAGGGACTGTGGGGCCAGCACCCAGGTTGGCCACACCCCAATGGGATGAGGGACCCCACTGGGGAGCTTGGCCAGCCTGAAAACAGCCATCAGTCCCTCACCCAGGCTGGCCAGGCATGCCAGCAAGTGGACATCCCCAGAGGGATCCCAGACTGTGAGAGGGCACAGGCCGGGCTGAGGGACCTCCCGAGTGCACAAATTTTTGTGCACCGGGCTCCTAGTTTTAGATAATTGCTATAAGAATGTTTCAAATCATCTTTTCTACAAGTTTATGGTGCATGGAACTTGTTTCCATCCCTCCCCCACAATCCTACTCAGTAGCCACACCAACATCTGTTGGGCATTCTAAGTGGAATCTTAACCAACCTTCATGTGAAGAGGGAAGTAGAGTATCAGTAAGAAGGAGCAAAAAAGATCATCAGAGAGGATAATGACACTGTAGGAAAGCACTTTTTAAAATGTGAAATAAATATGTTCCAAGTTGGGAAATGGGCTACTAAAATAAATGAAAATTAACTCATTTCTAAACAAGGAGAGTGTTTTCACATACAAAAGTGGAATATATTCTGAAGTGAGATTACCCAGTGCTGTTATAAGTGTGGTGGAAAAGGCGCTCTCAGGGTGCTCACACTAGTAAAAGGGTACAAAGAGTTTAGAAAACAGCCTGGTGGAATGTCGAGATCCTTAAAAATGTCATATCCATTGACATTAATATATAATTCTGGGTAGAATTATAATATGTTCTGAAATAGATAAAAAAAAATTAGTGCACAGACATAATCATTATTCACCATTGCATAAAGAAAGAAAAACTGGAAATGATTTTAATATCCACCTTTTTGGAAAAGTAGTTTGCCAAGAATTTTAAGTATAGAGATATACTTATAATAAAATGTTAAGAGAAAAAGAGCAAGCTATTACATGATCTAAGCAAGCTATAATGATAGGAATATGGAATTATAAGATAATGTTTTCCTTCTAACTTTTTAAGGCCTTACAAAATGTCTACAATATGTAAATATTGCTTTAACTATGGGGGGGGGTGGCATTCTCTTGGCTATAATCTGAGAGAAACAGCTTTCTAATACTTTGATTGAGACCTCAGAATTTATACTCTCCTCACCAGCACACAGTGCTTGGTTAGCTAAAATGTTCATTTATAGCATTAAAATAATCCTCTTAGTTCACCATAACGCATTCCACACTCATCCCTAGAAAACTGTGGTCTTAAAGGCAGAAATGCAAATACTCATATAAATCTTCTGGCTGGACTCACCAACCAATTCTTTGAAGCATGTCTCCCTGAGAAAAGAAACTGTATAAACATTTCCTTCTGAGATGCTTAGACTCTGAAAACTTTCCATATTTAATCCTTAATTGAATTACAGTAACCACAGCCCTGATGACCCACCCACACACAGACTTTCAGAAATCTTTCGGAGCAGCTTCCCATATACTCCAGGGTTTTTGGCAGTTACAAAATTCAGAGGGTTGACCTCAACTGGGTTTTGCATGAAAATATAATGTTGCCAGTTGGCTTACAATAGGTCTCTGGTAAGGTTTTAGTGACCATATTTTGGTGAATAGATGGAACTAAGAAAGAGAGTGGATCATGTTCTGAGATGTCTGTCTCAGGAAGCTGCTCTTGCTTAGAAGCCTCTCCTCCCGGAGCTAGGGCTGGCTCCAGGTGCCATGGGCCTGTCAAAAGTACCGACTTCCTTCTAAATTTAGAAGGCTTTCACAGAAACTGTTGGTCTGATAAGTCAACCTTGCTTTTGAGTTGTGTATTCTGAATACTTATATTTGCCAGATTATATGTACTGAGAATATTTTCTTAACAAAGACTTTAAATCATTTTGTATGAAGTCCGATTTGTTAGCTTTTTGTTAATTTTAGTGTTTTTATATCCATTCCAAGAAATATTTGCCTAACCAGGTCACAAAGATATTCTTTTAGGTATTCTTATGCATTCTTTTTTGTGTTCATAGGATTTTATTGTTTATTGAATTTATTGGGATGACATTGGTTAATAAAATTATGCAGGTTTCAGGTATAAAATTTTACAGTACATTATCTGTATATTGCATTGTGTTTACTATCCCAAATCAAGCCTCCTGCTATCACCATTTATCCCCCACTTTACCTTCTGCCTTTCCTCACCCCTGCCCCTTCCCTCTGGCAATCACCATACTGTTGTCTGTGTCCATTGTCTTTTCTTTTTTTTCTTTATTTAATGCCTTCACCTTCTCACCCAACCCCCAACCCCTAACCTTTTCCTTTCTGACAGCTGTCAGTCTTTTCTCTGTATCCATGAGTCTATTTCTTCTTTGCTTGTTAGTTTATTTGGCTTCTCTTGAGATCACATAAATCTTTTGCCTTTTCTTGTAGAATCTTTACAGTTTTAGCTTTTAAGTATGTACCCCAATCGGAAATCAAACCAGCTCAACCAACTGAGCCAACCGGCCAAGACTATAATCCACCCTGAATTAACTTTTATGAGGTATAAGGGAGGATTCAAAGTTGATTTTCCCCATACATTTGTTCAATTTTTTCCACAACTATCTAATCTAATAAAAGAATAATATGCAAATTAACCACCACTCTGAGACACCTAAGTCATGCCCACCAGCCAATCCATGCCCACCAGCCAATCAGAATGGCTGTACGCAAATTAACCCAGCCAAGATGGCAGCTGGCAGCCACAGAGCTAGAGCAAACAGGAGGCTTCCATTGCACCATCGATGGAGTTGAAATTGCCTGCCTAGGCCAGCTGGGCCTCTGCTCACAGCAACAAAGTTTCAATTATAGAAGCCACAGAGCTGAAGCAAACAGGAGGCTTTGTTTCCTGCCTAGGCCTCTGCTCAAGGCAACAGAGTTTCAATTATAAAAGATAAATAAACCTCAGAAACATGTTTCCAGCCAGCCTCACTGGGAAGTTGGGTCAATGGCAGCTGTGGGCAGCCTAAAAATGACCCTCAGCCCCTTACCCAGGCTGGACACACCTCCATGGGGTGAGGGTCCCCATGGGGGGACTTGGTCAGCCTGTAAACAGCCATCAGCCCCTCACCTAGGCTGGCCAAGCACACCAGCAGGTGGACATCCCCCGAGGGGTCCCAGACTGTGAGAGGGCACAGGCTGGGCTGAGGGACCCCCCCAGACACCCCGAGGGCACAAATTTTTGTGCACCAGGCCCCTAGTTTTGTTAATAAAAAGTTTACTTTCCCAATTGAATTTTCTTGACATATTTGTTGAAAATCAATTAATTGACCATATTTATGTTGATTTATAACTAGACTATTGTATTCTACTAATCTATTTGTATATCCTAACACCAATATAATGCTGTTGTGATTACTAAAACTTAAAGGGAGTCTTTAAATCATGTATTGTAGGCCTTTAATTTGGTTCTTCTTTTCTTTCATCGAGAATTTTGTTAGCTATTCTAGGTCCTATGTATTTCCAGATAAATTTTAGAATCAGCTCTTTAGTTTATATAAGATATCTGGTAGTATTTTGATAGACAGTACCTTGAATATACAGATAAATATGAGGACAATTAATAATATTGAATTTTTTTAATCATGAAGATGGTATATCCTATTTATTTTAGGTATTCTTTAATTTCTCTCAGGAATGTATTACAGTTCTCAGCATGGAGTTCTTGTATGTCTTTCATTAAATCAATCCCTTAGTATTTTATGGTTTTTAAATGGATTTAAAAAATTTTCATTTTCCTATTTTTTAGTTTATAAATGCAATAGGTTTATACATATTGATAATGTATCCTGTGACCTTGCTAAATTTACCTGTTTAGTTGTTGTTTTGTAGAATATTTAGCATTTTCTAATCATGTTATCTGCAAGTGAAGACCATTTTACTTCATTTCTAATTTCTATGCCTTTTTTTCTTACAACTTTAGGTAAAATAATCATGCAAGAAAATGAAAATATTTAGTGCATACAATTTTATATGTTTTAATATGCCCAGAGACCAAAAAAACCATAGCCACAATCAAGATCATGAATATATTATTTATATCTATTGCAGTCAAGTCTCCTCATGCCTTTATATGCTCCCTCCTTCCTATTCCTTCTCATCTAAATATCTTTTATTTATTTTACTCATCTTATTGCCTTGGCTAGAGCTCCAAATTATAAGTGTCAGAAGTAAAAGAGGGAATATCACTGCAGATCCTACAGATATTTAAAAAGATAATAAGAGAATACAGGAATACCAATATTTAAAAACAGGTAAAGTGGACAAATTTCTTTATATATTATTTGCAAAAATATAAGTTACTAAAGCTAAAACCAAAAGAAAAGGAAAATCTGAAGTACAGTATATCTATTAAAGAAATTGAAGCCTTTTTAAAAATCTATTCACAAAAATACCTCTAGGCCCAAATGGTTTCATTATTGAATTGTGTCAATACTGAAGGAAAACAGACCAATACTACACAAACACTTTCAGAACGTAGAGAACAAACATTTCCAACTTGAGCTCTATCTACTTTGCACCAGGAAGAATAGGTACTGCCCTCCAGGCAATCCTATATAATAAATAGGGAATATGCAAATTGACCGTCACTCCAGTCAATTTGCACCCACAGCTGAGGCTAAGTTCCCACAATGAGCCTTAAGGAGCAATCAGCAGGGACCTGAGGCTGCACGCCCACCCACCTCCTGCATGGGGCTTGACAGGGGACCTCAAACCATCCCCTCTACCCTGGCGCCAGGCCAGGGAATCTCAGACCGTGCCCCCCACCCAGCAGGGCTTGACGAGGAACCTCAAGCCATGTCCCTCACCTGGCAGGGATTGATGGGAGACCTCAGGCTGCTCCCCCCACCCTGGCACCAGGCCAGAGGAACTCAGGCTGCACCCTCTTCCCTGGTACCAGGCTGGGTGACCTCAGGCCATGCCCCCGTCCTGGCCCCAGGCCAGGGGACCTGAGGCTATGCCTCCCACCCAGCAGGACTTGATGGGGGCCCTCAAGGTGTGCCCTCTACCCTGGTGCTGGGCCAGGGGACCTCAGGCCATGGCCCCCACCTCAGCACCAAGCCAGGGGACCTCAGGCTGTGCCCCCTGCCCCAGCACCAGGCTGGGGGATCACAGGCCACTCCCTCCACCCAGCAGAGCTTGATGGGGGACCTCAGGCAATGCCCCCCTGCCCTGGCACCCAGGGGACATGAGGCTGCACCCCCCCACCTGACAGGGCTTGACAGGGTGGGACCGGCTGGGTCTGGATCTAGCCCAATGAAGGGAGGCTGTCTTGAGCCCAATGAAGGGAGACCCAGGTTTGGGTCTTGAGCAATTTTGAGGTGCACGTGGGTGGTTGAAGACTTGACTCTGGGTTCCATGGTGCACCCCAGATTCTGACAGGAGGAAGATTTTCATATATGTTTTACTAATTTTCTTTAATCTCTGACACTTCTGTTATAGAGAAAGGACAAATAGCAATATTAAAATATTTCCTCTAATTAATCCCCTTTTAATGTGCACGAATTCTGTGCACTGGGCCACTAGTAGATATATAAAAAAGGGCAGTTCCCTGTTTTCAAGAATCAAATGCCCTCCTGTTTCTATCCATTTTGGTTGCTTTCCACTGACTTCAAATAGTTGCTTTACTGTTTTGTTCACAGTTTCTAATTGCTATCAGTTCAATATAAACTACTCTACCACTTGGGGAATGAAAATTCCTATTTATATTTATGTTTATCTAAAAATTTTGAGAAAGGTATTATGATTTACTAATATTTAAGATAATAATGGAGGCTCTGTCCTTGCTTGTACCATATATCATATAGTCACATGCCATATATGAAAAAGAAGATAGATGTCCTGAGAGGCAAGTGAATGTAGATGGGATTCAAATGATGACCACTCCCATTTGCCCCAGATTATTATGAAATTAAGTTTATCTTGACCATAAGGGATTTACAGATTTTGTTATCAGTTTTGACTAATGAGTCTTTGCAATTTGGACAAGGCTTTAAAAAGATTTCTGCAAGAAAATCAAGGATTAAACATAAAAATATAAAAGTAACCCATCACCAACTTATCCTGCTTCTAAAACTAGAACCAGCTCTTTGAGAGAGACCTTGGAAAATAAAAATGATGATCCAATCTGATGATAAGTCACTTTGAGAGTGTGACCAAGAATGAAAGCAGCAGGGCAACCTGGAGCTTCATGGACTGTCAACTGTTGGTGATTGAGAGAAAGGAGTAAAAGAACTGGGTGGGTGACCCAGAACTCCGACAGCAGGGACAGAGAAGACCAAAAGGTGAGATAGCTGCTTAGGTGGTATTTTTGTCTTGTATTTAAAGAAGATGGGGGGATGATAATGTTCTGAAAGTAGCAATGAGAGAGATTTTAAATGAAAGTTACTTTTATTTTATTTTATGGCTATTTTAGGCAAAAAAAGAGCTTCAATTTAACTTATCTACATAATTTACCCACTAATAAAATTATTTGGATGTTTAATAAAGGAAAAGTATAATCTGAGAATTTTTAAGCTAGAAATGTTGATTCAAACCATGAAAGCATTTAAAATTATTTGTTCCTTCCATTTTATTTTTTTTATTTTTATTTTATTTTATTTTTTTTATTTCATTGCTTAAAGTATTACAACAAGTGATAGATAAGTATTACAACAGATGATAGATAGGTCTCCATTTTTCCCCCTTGCCCTTCCCCCCCCTCCTCCCTAACCCCCAGTTTCCCGTGTCCACTGATTATTCTCCTATGCATGCATGCAAGTCTTTCAGTTGATCTCCCAACTCCCCCCCAACCATCCCCAGCCTTCCAGCTGTAGGATGATAGTCTGTTCAAGGCTGCTCTGACTCTGTATTTGTTTATGTTTATCATTTTGTAATGGTCTTTATTATCCATAAATAAGTGAGGTCATGTGGTATTTTTCTTTCATTGATTGGCTTATTTCACTTAGCATAATGCTCTCCATTTCCATCCATGCTGATGCAAATGGTAAGAATTCCTTCTTTTTTACAGCAGCATAGTATTCCATTGTGTAGATATACCACA
>PVJC01008731.1:0-37830 GCA_004026665.1 Murina feae | reverse complement strand
TTCCCCACGCGGCGACGTGAGACAACTGCGTAAAGCACAGTCCCGCCCTGAAGGAAAGGAGTTTGGAACTGAAGTTTGGTGACACCGACTTTCCCCTGCAAGAACTGATAAAATAGGGAGCTGCCCCAACGTCCTTCGAAAGGGCCAGTGATCGGCTAAGTGTAGAAGCTTCCAGAACACGTCAAACCTTTTAACATCATTTGCTTTGTTCCTGATGTCAAGAAAATAATATAAACAGCTTTACGTTTAAAAATAAATCCCCTAAACAAAGTGTCTTTGTGAACCATACATTCAAATGAATTTCCGAGATCACCTGTGGCTAACGGGGCTCCATAAACCCAAACCCTCAACACGCAGCTTCCCACAGAAGAGCAAGGGGCGGCACAACATTCATTGCTAATTCCCGTGTCCTGCTGGCAGGCAGCAGCGTTTATTGAACAGGGACGTCACTGTCCCACGCCCTTGCTCACGAAGGGAAGGTCCCGCGTCTCGGCTGCCCGTATGTACAGGATGTGTAGCAGCATGAGGAGCATCTACTTGGCAGGGTCTCCGTGCACTCGGAACCGATAGAGACACGTGTACTCGGGGTGGCCCCAGTTAGAAGAAATCCGAAGTTCCACTATTTGGAAAGCTCTTTCAGGTCTTTTCTGAAATCGAAGGGGAGAAGAAAACTCACACATTTCATATTAACACTCCTGAGCCCAAGCACATGCCCCCGAGGCTCCTGAGAGAGGAGCCAGGCTGGGACCAGGCCCTGCGCCATCTCACAGGCACAGCTCGGGAGCAAAGCATGCACTGCGGAGGCTCATTCATGGAGAGAGGAGCCCGCTCCCTTCCCGGGGCCGAGCCACGCACTCAGGCGTCCTGCTCACAGCAGCAGGGCCTGCTGACTCGGGCCAGGTGCTCACCGGGACGGGGAAGGTCTGGAGCGACTCCCCCTCTTGGTCGAACATGAACTGTCCCAGCAGCTGCCCTTCCTCTTGATACTCATTTTCTAATCCCTGAAAGCAAAACCAGATGGTCACCGATGGACGGCATCTCTCCAGCAGGAGTGGGGGAGACCTGTCTCCATCACCGCGGAGACCAGGGCCTCTGCGAGGCTGCCACCCGGGCCTTTCGATCAGGGCTTTCGCAACTCCTCGCTCCATCACTGAGACCTGACTGTCCCTCCGCTGTGCCCACGCTGCTTGCCATGCTCCGGAGGAAAGTGGGCGGGAGGAGGGCACCTCTGGGCCCCCGGAGGCAAGCACACTCACGTAGACGGAGAAGTCCTTGGGGGCGCTGGTGATGTTGCCCGTGGGCGACAGCGTCTTTGGTATGTGCTCCAGGGTGAAGCTGGTCGGGTAGATCTCCATCGACAGCCGCACCACCAGGTACCCCTGTGAGCCTCTGAACGCCCAGCAGTTCCCTGGATAGATGTCAGGCTGGGGAAAGGCAAAATCCTAGCACTTACCAGCCAGGCAAGCGTTTAAGCACTCATGAAGCAGCAGCAGTAAGAGGAGAGACTGCATGGTAAAAACCGCCACGAGCAAAGCAAAGGACAACCTGGGGACGCGTGACTGCCTCCCACAGGTGAGTGAGTTCTACGGAGCTCACACGGCCAGCAGCTCAGGGAAATGGACGCGACGCACCACACAGGCCACATGGAGTGTCAATGTCCCCAACCACCGGGAGGTACAGCTCACACAGGACTGGAAACCAAGTCTACGTGGCAGGTGTCCCGGTGGCTCACCCAGCAGACTACCATCATCCTGAGGCGGCGCCTGTGCTGACCCTGGGGATGTGCATGCTGGCCAAGCTCAGGAAGCCCAGCTGGCAGGCACATCCACCTCTGACCCGCATGCCCACTTCCATCCGGGGACACTGGCAAGGGTACAAAAGGACTGGACACAGGACATAGGCGGCAAGAGTACTTTCCACAGCAGAGGAGGGCCCAGCCCTGGTGCCGGCTGCTCTGTGGTGTGGCCCAGACCAGGCGGAAGGGAGGGACAGGATGGAATGACATGAGGAAAAGCCACCCATTCTCGGTTCTTTGTGCTCCCTCTGCTCGCCCTGCGCAAAGGAGCTGGGCCCCGAATACTCGTTGCCGTCCGAAGGCGCAGCCACCCCAAGGTCATGCTCTGACTCCCTGCAGCCCTCGGCGCATGTGCCCGTGAGCTTCTGCAGGTGCTGAGGTGGCAGCCCTCAGTGAGCCATGGCTGTGCTCCTAGGAGTTGTGGGCTGACCCGGGGCCCTGCTCCTCGGAGGGAGCTCACCCTCCGCCAGCTGTGCCTGCGAAGGCACACATTCCTCCCTGCGAGCAGCCACCACTGCTGCTGCCCTGGCACAGCCGGCACCCTCCCTCCTTCCCGGTCAGGAACGGCTTGCTCTTGCTCCGCACGTCTACCATGCAGAGGACAGCTGCCTCCTGACCAGCAGGGCAGCCCCACAGAGCTGAGGTACGTGGGTGAGCGACCCTCGGACCAGGCCCTGGCGAGTGCTGGGGATCGAGGAGCAGCATTACCCAGGTCAGACACCAGCGGCCCCGCGGACAGGTGAGCCAGGGCCAGGGCCAGCGCTGCCCGTGGACGGCACTCCCTCCCTGCTCGGCTCCTTCCTGCGCTGTCAGGCTGAGTGTGTGGTTGCTCAGTGAAAGGCCGCTATCATGTGGATGTTTCATGTTAAAAAATAATTTAAGTTTTCTTCCAAAAACATTGTAACGTAAGGCAGCAGTTTAGTCCTGAGGCCAAACGAACGTATCTGATGCTTTACACTCTTCGTCATGCAGCCTTGAAATCTGTGAGACCCGTGCAGGAGGGAGGCCCCGGGAAGGCACGCCCCAGAATCGCGGGGCCTGTGTGCGCTGCCTGAGGGGTGCCCACCCCGCTCTCAGGCGTGAGCAGGCACAGCTGACTCGCACAGTGGGCCCTGCAGCTCACACCTCAAACAAGATGGGACCGAGTTACAAGCCAACCTTGGGGCGAGGGGACAAGAGGGGCTGGGGGTGCTGGCCCGCATGTGTCTGCTGTGTGAAAACTCACTGAGTGGACACTCCTGTGTGTACCCTCCATCTTCACAAAAAGCTAAACATACATCATAGAGTTGCTCACAACAGGCACCCCGATGATGCCAGCCGCCAAGCACACGCCGCCGGGCAGGGGCCGGTCGGAGCTCCTCACCTGGATCACAACGCGGGGCGACTGGGAGAAGTACCACAGCGGGATGCCAAACAGGCTGATGAGTGCCGTCTTGGTCTCATGTGTCTCCGAGCAGCGAGTGCTCAGGATGCTGCCCCCTGGAAGCAGGGGCCTGAGTCAGGGATGCGCTGGCCTTGGTCCTCTAGGTCAGCCCCCACCTCAGCCCCACTTGGTCCAAGTCTAGTGCCAGGAGGTGCCTGCTTTCAGCTGCGCAGTGTGCACCTGCCAACATGGGAGGCCCTTAAACATGGCTGTTCCCCGCACCTCTTGGGACAGTAACTCTGAATACACTTTTGTTGATGGTTTTTAAAAAATCCTCAACAAGGATATGTTTCTATTGACTTTAGAGAGAGGAAGGGGAAGGAGAGAAACATCAATATGAGAAACATGGGTTGTTGCCATCTGTACCCACCGTAACCCCAATCAGGGATCGAACCCACAACCTAGGCATGGGCCCTGACCAGGAATCAAACCCACAACCTTCCAGTGTGCGGGACCACACTCCAACCAACGGAGCCACACCAGCCAGGCTGCTCACGGCTTTAAAAGAATAAGGAACCCAATCAGGCCCCGTAAGGGTGAGAGGGTTGACTTAGGCCCCCCCTTCCTACGCTCCTGGGATGAGGCAAACTAAACAGGCGGCCAGAGTGTAAGATCACCACCACCCCTGCAGACGCCAACCCACTACAACGCATTAAGAACCTCCTTGACTCCAGGAAAGTCTGCAATCCTAACCAGTACGCATGCGGAAACCCGAGATTCTCCGTAAAACGTAGGGGCAAAAGCTCCCCACTGACCGGACGTGACGTCCTTTCGATTTCAGAAAAGACCTGAAAGAGCTTTCCAATTAGTGGAACTTCGGATTTCTTCTAACTGGGGCCACCCCGAGTACTGCAGTCTCTCCCGTGTCCATGAGCATCCACGACTTCCTCACAGAAGCACTCCCGTGTTTGATCTGATGTCACAGATCAGGTGACAGAAGGCATGTGTGTGGGTCCAACCCTTCCCTGAGATCTCAGTCCAGAGCCTGGCAGCACGCTGCCCTCGCAGACCACACCTGCCTTATTCCGTGAGGAACCCCACCCTCTCTCCCCTGCTTTGCTGCATTTCTACGGCTGAGGACCTGTCCCTGGGGACTGTGGTCCTGGCAGGAGGCAGGTGCTGGAGGGAGTCTCGCCAAGTTCCAGAAGGAGCCTCCTGGGAAGCGTGGGAAGAAAGTGCCTGCTCCCGTGACTGACCTCCGTGCAGGACACCTCAGCGACCACCACAAAAACAGGGTCTCAACACAGTGGGTGTCTTTCTGCTGGTGCTGCCTTCGATTCATAGAAAAAGCGCCCTGGTGACCGTGGGGCCCCTCCCGGTGGGGTGTGTGCGGGAGGCAACCAGCCGATGTTTTCTTCATATGGATGTTCTCTCTCCCCTTCCCTTTCTCTCTCAGCAATAAAAACATACCAAGCGAGGACACACGACAACACGCACGTACCACACGCTGCACGACACTCAATTCCATAGCAACCAACCAAGCACAGGGGGGACCCGACAGCTAGGAGAGACGAGAGCCGGGGAAAGGCCCCCACTGAGATGCAGCTACGGCCTCACCACAGCGCTGTGCTTGTGGGGGGAGCCCTGAAAGCCCGTGTGAGTCCTGGTGCTGGGCAGGGAGTGGCAGCAGGTGCCTCTGGCAGCCACCAGAGGGGCTCACTCACCGCCAGACTCCAGGGCGAAGTCCACCATGCCGGTCTTGTCCTGGGAATACAGCTTGAGCGCGTTGTTCACGATGACGTGAGCTTGCTGGGCGGAGGCAGCGCAGGAGGGGACCCGACCCAGGGGAGGGGAGACAAGGCGACGTGTTAGCAGCAGGCGAGGAGGCCAGGCGTTGCAGGGAGAGCACTGTCAGGGAGCTATGCTGCGATGACAGGCATGGGGGTGTTCGGGACATCCAAACTGCAGTGCGCCCCTCAGCGGGGCCACGGGAGGCCATGAAGGGCATGGGAGGACGCCCACCCTGCCCACAGGGCTCCCACCACCCCAGCCCCTGGCACAGAGAGTGGTGGCCACGCAGGTTCAGAGCAGGCACTGCAGCCTGTGATGGGAGACACTGAACCTCAGGTGTGCGGCTCCAGGCAACCAGACTCTGGGACAGAGGTTAGCAGAGTCGTCCTCCCCAACAGCAGTGCCACCTGGGCACCCACACCTCTGCACCTCCCTGGCTGAGCATCTGCCCTGTCACCACCTGTCCCGCTGCTCAGGACCCGGCTCTCATGGCCCTCGCCATAGTGTCACCTCCCTCCCGCTCCACTCACCGCTTCGGTGATTCCAGAAGTCCCCTCTGAGGTCACCGCGGCCATGATGGCTTCAGAGGTTGGCCCCTGTCTTGTCACAGAAATGTGGTGGGTGATATTCTTCAGTATCTGCAGCTCCAGCTCTCGCAGCAGAGCCTGCAGGTCTGTCTTGCTGACAAACTGTGCGGACAGCTTCTGCAGCAGCCAGTCCAGGGAGCCGTCCTGCTGGTCTTCGGAAAGCAGGAGTCTGACAGTCTCTCGAACTTGGGCATCGACCTAATAAAATCATGAGGACAGATGGGCCATCGCGCGGCTCCATACACCCCTCACCTTAGATACGATGGCAGTGGCCCCAGCTTTTCACGTCCACCGTGGAAATGCACAGCCCCAACCCCCTTTAATATGTTTTTACTGACTTCAGAGAGGAAGGCAGAGAGAGAGAGAGAGAGAAACATCAATGATGAGCGCAAATCGTCGATCGGCTGCCTCCTGCATGCACCCCACTGGGGAAGGAGCCCCCAACCCTATGCGGAAATCACACTCTGAACCCCCGGTTCACAGGCTGCGCCAGCCGGGTGCTTTCCCCTTCAGTTAAACATAAGAACCCTCCAGACACGCTGGGGTAGATCAGCGAACAGGAGTGGGAGGGGACACGGCATAAGTGGGCCCTGTGCCTCAGGCTGAGGAGGAGGCGCCACGTCCAGCCTCGCCCGCCAGCACTGAGGCCCCCGGGTGAGGGGCACAGAGCACTTTACAGGTAACTGTTCCAGAAACGCGCACAGGCATCACTGCTCCGCACACTGCTGCACAGGGCGGCACCTGGGCAGCAGGGAAGCAGGTGCTCCACTCTCCATGAGGGTAGAGATGTAGGGTAGATGCTTACCTTTCCGAGGACCGTGTGGGCCTCCTCACAGCTGCTCCTCAGAGGCCGCCACGCCGCCACGTCTGACCTCAGGCGCTCCAGCTCGCGCTCCAGCTGTGCCACCATGGACAGCACGCGCAGCTCCTGCCCAGGCGCGCTGGTGGTTGGGGTGGGGGGAGAACAGGCCCCAGACACAGTGGGTGATGTCAGCCTGCGCCTCATGCACAGGAGCTCTCAGGCCAGATCCCTGAGGGTCCCCCTCGCCCAAGGGTGCACCTGCCCCACGTGTGATGGGGGTGACCGCCAGACACAGATACGCAGCACACGGGTCCAGCACGACTGCCAGTTAGACAAAGACACAGACACACAGCACACACAGCACACACAGAACACACAGCACACGGGTCCAGCACGACTGCCAGCTAGACAAAGACACAGACACACAGCACACAGACACACATGCACGCACACACACGCACACACGTCCAGCACGACTGCCAGACAGACATAGCAGCCAGAGGGGACGGGGTCCCCAGGTGAGTCTCAGCAATCACTGAGCACAAAGGGTGAAGTGTTGTATTTAGACAAACTGGAGGGCAGGGGAGGAACTTGTGTGATGAAACTAAGGAGTGAAGAATGAGGAGTCCAGTGTCCGAGGGCTCAGGTGAGGGCTGGCTATAGAGCGACGCATGGGGCGCAGTGAGAAGCCCAGGACCTGCTGAGGCACCAGACTATTGGCCGGCAGAGGGACGGCTAGAAGGACCAGCTGCAGTGCGGTGCAAAGGCCCTGCGCATAATACAAGGGCTGAGCTTCCATGCCCACGTGCCAGAGAGCTCTAGGCACTGAGCCCCTCCCATTGGGACATGAGCCTGGGTTTATCTGTGCCCTGAGGGTGGCCCTCCAAGCACTCCAGGTCAAAGTAAGGGGTGCCCTGCCCTTGGGGTGCTGTGAGGAGAGCAGCAGACCCAACAGGCCCCTCCCAGGAAGACACAAGCTCTGCGTCCCCAGGTGACAGCCCCAGACACGACGAACCTGGTGCATCTGAGCCTCCTACCTCTCTGTCCTCAGCTTCGTCTGCTCCATGTCCTTCTGGATGGCCTAGAAAGTAAGAGAAAACATCTGTTTTCACGACGCCATGCTGGCTTTTCATGAAGCCACCCATGTGGCTCACTACACACACCTACATAGTGTACAACCTCAGGTCTGCCTGGGTTCCTCCTCTATAGCCCCAGCCCGGGCTGCCAGCTGGAGGGGAGGATTTGCTTTTCAGACACTGAGAGGAGCAGTCACACAGGAGCAGCTGGTGCATGTCTATCCGCGGCTCCGCACCAGCCCAGGGCCCTGGCGGTCACCTCCATGGCAGCACAGGACAGGACACACACGCCCACACAAAGGGCGGTGGCAGGGTCCGCTCTGCGCCGGGCGGACGGGCCTTCTTACAGCCTCGGGCCCAGAAGACAGGTGAGCCCTGCCTCAGCAGCAGGACTTCTCCCACCTGCTGGCTGTGCCCTGCCTCCCGCTCGGTCAGCTGAGAGCTTCCTGCTGTGCCCTGCTCTGTGTTGGCCCAGCGCCTCGCCTCCGTCCTCTGTGTCCATCAGCATCTGAGACACAGATTTCCCTCCAGAAACTGACTTCTTGTCTGCACACAAGGTGCCTCTGGAGGTGACTGACAAACAGGAGGCAGACTCAGCTGGCCCCTGGCGTCCGCAGCTCTGCCCTGTGGCCTGGCCAATCCCTGGGCGCAGGCCTCCCCTTGAAAGACACCTGGGACCATGAGCTGTGCATGCTCATGAAGCACTAGAGCCACACTCGGAACCTCACAGGGAAACCCTGGAGCCGGCAGAGCCTTCCTCACGTCCCCGAGGGACGGCAAGCAGATACCCCGCAAGGGCACCTTCAGGCCAGGGCGTGCGAACACGGACCCTCGTGGGCTCTCGTGGAGGAGAGCACGCCGCCGAGGCCACAGTGACGAGAGGCATACCTCCAACTTTCCCGCCAGCTTCCCCAGAAGGTCCTCCAAGTCTGAGATGCGCGATTCCTGCTCGTGGTGGGAGGTCAGCAGGTCGGCCTTGGAGAGAAACGAGAGAACAAATGGTAGAGAAAGGTAAGTGACAAACAAACAAAACCCTGGCAAGTTATTTCTACACAAAATACCCAAGGACGGAGAGCGTCTGGTCCCGAAGTGGCAGAGCACCTGGAAGGGCCCCACCCACCCACCGGGCTCTCGTCTCCACTGCCAACGTCAGACCCGAGACTGTGCCAGCAGCTCAGGAGAAAACACACCCACGTGGCTGCCTCCGGCAAGCTGGGGTTCCGTCTGGGGTCACCGTGACCAGGGCTCAGGCAAACGTCGGAGATGGCCAAGAACAGTGGGCCGAGCATACTGAGCCAACCAGACTTAGATCTCAACTCCAGAGAAACGGATTCTGCTTTTCTAAATGTCATTTTTTTCTTTGAAAGAGAATGCAAATGAGCCGCATGCACGAAGGGCGCCTGCTGGCCACCCTGGTTTGGGAGCTCCCGTCATGGGTGCCCGTGCTGGGGCAGCTCTCGGGCCTCCGCTACATGCTCCAGGGATCCAGGCTCCGGGTGGGACTGTAAGCTCGCACGGTGGCGTAGCAAAGCAGGGCAGCTACCGTCCCATGTGGAGCCACGAGCAGCTGCGCACATGTCTAATTACTTGGTATTCTCAGGAAAGAACCGCCAGCTCACCCTCCCCACACTGATGCTGACTCCCTGAGGTCCAAAATGAAGAGCAGGGCCAGGCCTCACGGCTGTGTCCTCCTGACCATGGCCCCAGAGGGAAATGCCTTACCTGGGAGCCCAGCAGCCCACTGGCTCCAAGGTCCTTCAAGTGCTGCCTCACCACGCTTGTCACCAGGGACGACAACCCGGCACCCCCATCGTCCATCTGGTCCACCCGCACTTGCAGCTTCTGGAGCGATGCTGTCAGTTCTCGCATCTTCTCGTCGCGGCTCTGACACTGGCTGGACAGAGAGGTCACCTGCCTCTCCACCTCGCTCATCCAACGCCAGGGAGACGCCTCCGCAGCACCCTAAAGCAGGAAAGGGACATTCCCACAGCAATGAAGTGAGACATTAAACTGGTATCAGGAAACCTCACTACAGGGTAGGCCACAGCGCAAAGCAGAGCCCTGGCCAGTGTGGCTGTGGCTGGGGTCGTCCTGTGCACCGAGGTGTCGCCACTTCATTCACAGCTGAGGCACCTGCCAGGTTTCGGGCTCCATCCCAGGAGGGGGTGTGCGGGAGGGAGCCCATCGATGTGTCACTCTCACATCAAGTTTCTCTCTCTCTCTCTCTCCCCCTCCCTCTCTCTAAAAATCAATAAAAAATCTTCAACAAAACCCCCCAAAAACTCCAAGACAGAATACTACAGCAAAATGCCAACTATAATGCACGCAAACACATGGAAGGAAAACACGCAAACACGCCCATTAGTGAGGCCCCTACACGGCGAGCTAGTGGGGGCTCTCATTTTCCTCTACTTCCTACGTTTCCCAAAGCAATGAACACTACTATTCTTCCAATCCAATGAACTGAGTGGGAGGTTACTTTACAGACGCATGATTTGTCCTATTTCAGAGCATTTAAGGGGCTTGACGTTTCAAAGTGTTCCCTAAACCAGGGCACCCCTACCCCTGCACTGCCAGGGGAGGGCTTTTAACTGGGTACCTCTGGAGGCTGGCTCAGGGGAGGAGCATCAGGTATGAACGTGTCTTTGGGGTCATCCACCCTCTGCGTTCTGAGGCTGCGTGTCCAGTTGAACACAGGCAGGAGGGAGAGGAAGCCGTCCTGGCCTCGTAAGGAAAGGCCGGCACCTTGAAGGAGAGAAAACTGCGCGGTCGGCATAAGCGCACCTGCCTCCCGCCAAGGGCACTGATGCCGATGCTCACAAAGCACCTCCAGATGGTGGGCAGTGACCTTCCAGGGGGCACAGTCACACCTTACTCACCGAGTAAGAGGAGCAGTGGAAGGAGCAGGATGAGAAACTTGCAAATATCCCGTAGGCACCTAGGAGCCAGGAAATATTTGCTGTGAGGAAGCACAAGGCAGGGCTCCCCGTTCCCTTGACCTCTCCAGGCCCCAGCCCCCGGGTCCCTGGGAGGAGCCACAGGGTAGAAATGCAGTTGCAGCTTCCCCACCAGGAGTGTCTCCACTAAGGAGCCCTGCCCCTAAGTGGTGGCGTGAGCCCACGACAACAAGCACACACAGGCCATGCTGGGAGCATGGGGGTGCCTTGCTCATGGGCCCCCAGGTCACCCGGGCCGTGGGAGCTGTCCTGGCACTGACAGGGCCTCCTCCCTGAGTGACCCTCCCATAAGAACACGAAAGCATTTTGTAAAACATAAAACGATATGTGAATGGAGGGCATTACCTACCATACTACAAGACTATACATATAAGCTAAATCATTATAAAACAACTAGAGGCCGGGTGCACAAAAATTTGTGCACTTGGGGAGGGGGGGAGGGTCCCCTCAGCCCGGCCTGTGTCCTCTTGTAGTCTGGGACACCTTGGGGGATGTCCACCAGCTGTCTTAGGCCCACTTCCTGGGCGATTGGGCCTAAGTTGGCAGTCAGATATCCCTTTGGCAGCCTGGGAGCCTCGGTGGATGTCCACTTGCCAGCAGGGAACAGGTCTAAGCTGCAGTCATCCTTAGTGCTGCTGAGGAGGCAGGAGAGGCTCCCACTACCACTGCTGTACTGGCAGCTGTCAGGCTTGTGGCTGAGCAGAGGCCCCGTGGGAGTGCACTGACCACCAGGGGCAGCTCCTGCATTGAGCGTCTGCCCCCTGGTGGTCAGTGTGTGTCATAGTGAACAGTCATTCCCAGTCATTCTGCTGTTAGGGTCAATTTGCATATTACTGTTTTATTATATAGGATAGAGGCCTGGTGCATGGGTGGAGGCTGGCTTGTTTGCCCTGAAGGGTGTCCCAGATCAGGGTAGGGGTCCCGCTGGGGTTCCTGGCCAGCGTGGGTGAGGGGCTAAGGGCTGTTTGCAGGCTGGCCACATTCCCTTCAGGGTGGGGGTCCCTGCTGGGGTGCCTGGCCAGCTGGGGTGAGGGGTTGAGGGCCGTTTTCAGGGTGGCCAAGTCCCTCAGCAGGAACCCTCACTCCATGAGGGTGGGGCCATCCTGGGTGAGGGGCTGATGGCTGTTTGTAGGCTGTCCACAGCCCCTAGCCACCCAAGCTCCCAGCCAGGCTGGCTGGAAGTAGGTATCTGGGGTTTATTTATCTTCTATAATTGAAACTTTGTTGCCTTGAGCAGAGGCCACAGCCTGCCTAGGCAGGCAGCTTCCTCCATTGCCGGAGTAATGAAGCCTCCTGTTTGCTCTAGCTCTGTGGCTGCCGGCCGCCATCTTGGTTGGATTAATTTGCAATATAGTCGCTCTGACTGGCTGGTGGGTGTGGCTTGGGAAGTAGTGGCGTGACACAATTAGCGTATTACTCTTTTATTAGATTAATCAAACGATGTCCTACAATTGGCACAAAATCAGTTTGTTTTTTGTTAATCCTCACCCAAGGATATTTTTCCATTGATCTTCTAAAGAGAGTAGAAGACAGAGGGGAAGACAGAGAGAAACATCCATGTGAGAGATGCACATTGATGGGTTGCCTCCTGCAGGCCAGGGAGGAGCCTGCAAGCAAGGTACATGCCCTTGACCAGAATTGAACCGGAATCGAAGCTCCATCCACTGAGCCAAGATGGCTAGGGCACAAGATCAGTTCTTTAAAACACAAAGCGGATGTGATGTCAGGTTCCTTACCTTGTAAGAAGAAACACGTTCAGCCAAGAAATCAAAGTCACAAACTGGTACCATCCGCTCCCCAGCCACCAGAACACTCCAGAGGCTACCTTCCCTGAAAGAGGAAACACAGGCCGTCTCGGGAGTGTTCTCAGGAAAGCCAGGCTCCTCAGCGAACCGTTTTAGTGACGGCCAGCTGGGAGCACCGGGAAACTGACGGACAGACATTTGGGAAGTCGAGGCGTTGCAGTTCAGGAGAGCAGGAATCCACACGCTCCAACATGGACAGCAGAGGCTGCAGCCACAGAGTGCTCATCAGCACACCAGACATGACTGGGAGGGGACACAGAGCATGCATCTCAGTTACAGCCAAACCAGATGGCCAGACCCTTTCAGCACTGGACACTGAGGACAGAGCCCATGCACCAAGCCCAGAAGGAAGCTCGCCACAGCACGGACCAAGCGGGGATGCCGTGGGTTAGAGGAGTCATTCACAGCAGTGTCAGCTGCCCAGCCCAGGAGAGTGAGCACAGAGCCAGCATAACCACCTGGAGCCGCTGTGGCCAACCAGAGGGCCGCCCACACGGCCTGTGACACAGACCACCCTGCAGCTCCGATCCTCTGCAGCGCCCGCTCCGCAACGTGACCTGTGGCAGACAGACACGTGCGGGGCACACTCACACACGAGAGCCCGGGCACCAGCTCTCCACAGCCACCACAGGGCAGACACACCTGCTAGTCTGACTTTACCCCCATTCTCTTCTGAGGAAGCTGACTCCCTTTTCAAGAAAAACAAAACCAAAGCATCCAAGCAAGACACGGACATGAACTCAGAGGAGGCTGCTGTATGAACGCCTCCCCCCGCTCCTGCCCTCGGGCGCAGACGGGACGCCCGGGAGGCCATGGCAGGGCAGCTGCCCACAGACTGGCGGCGGAGTCTGCAGGATTCCCACGAAGAGAGGTTCGTAAAGCCCCACAGACACTAGTTAACACGCTCAGCTGAGGCAGGACCAGATGGAACCAATGGGCCAATGCTCCCAGAGGGAGGGCCACGGGGCGCGAGGAGCACACAGGCCCTGCCACACAGCGCACAGCACGCACGACACAGCCCCGAAGCCATTCTACTTCGTTTGTAAGAGGGACTGCTGAGTCACCCACTCCTGTCAGCACCTGTGTGCCCACTCCTGAAACTATTATGGAATTCCCACGTGGCCGATGTGGAAAGAAATACGGTTTAAGAGGGTTTTAAAAGTCAACTGTTTTATGTTTATTAATTAACAGTTGACAACTATTTTTGAAGCTCAGCTTAAAAATAAAGGCTCCCCTAAAAAGGTGGCCCTTTACCAAGAAACTTACAGCTACAAGCCGGAGACACCCAACTCTATGTAAGTCTCCCCGCTGCCCAGAGAGGGGCAGACAGTCGTCGCTGAGCAGGGTGTGTTCCCACACCAGCCTCTGCTAACCCTTCATTAAACCTCAAGTGAGTTCTCTCTTTATTCACTTAATTCACAAATACACTTACAAACAGGTTTTCAAGAGAGAGTCTCCATACTTTAAACCAAAGTTAGCTCGAATCCTGTCCTTTTTTAATGGGCATCTGGGTTCCAAATGGGGACAAGGACCAACAGGCATTTGTTGAGAACATGACAAGAATGGAGCAGAGTGAGAGACAACCTGCATGGGACAGGGTGGGCCGCGCGGTCCCTGCTGCCCGCTCTGTCCAGGGGGCCCGCAGGGGGGTGGTTGTGTGGGTTTCGAGGTGCTCCGTGCCCGTCCCCTGACAGTCATCGCCTGTGGGTGGTGGTGACAAGCAGTTAATACTATGCACAACAATGGCAGTTTGAAAAAATGAGGAAACTCAATTATGAAAAAGAGAAGAGACAAGGCAAACGAACCTGGTGGCATGAGCTTCTACGCTGAGGTTTACGCAGCAGCTCTGGCCGCCCCACCCACCCAGGGAAGCGCAAGTTCACCGAGTGACCCCCGGGTCAGGGCCTGCGTGCAACCTGGGGGTCACCCGAGAACAGGTGCGGGACGGGCCATACTTACACGACTCTCCATTTACACGGAGGCCTCCGTCCTCTCTGAGAAACTCTGTTACTGTCCTCCTACAGGGATCAGAAGGAGCTGCAACACACGCAGAGGAGGCTTAGAGAGCTCTGTGTTCCAGCCTCCTCGGCCAGGAGCCGGGCAGGCAGAGCGCACATGCGCCACCGGCTCCGCACAGCTGGGGGTCGCGCAGGCAGGAGCACAGGAGACAGGAAGAGAGTTTCAGGCCCCCCTGGCTAAACAGTACGCCCGCCAACACAATGCACAGGGGCTGCTTGGACGCGTCCAAACATCGTTCTAAATGCCATTCAAATAAATTGTTTTTGCTTTAAAAGAGAATCAGAAACTGAGCACATTAAATTTTTATTTTAAAGGTGGCTTGCAGCCCTGGCTGTGCGGCTCAGGTGATTTGGAGCGTCCTCCCGTACACCCAAAGGGTGGGGGTTCGATTCCAAGTCAGGGCACATGCCAGAGGCAATCGATGGATGTCTCCCCCTCTCCTCCCCACTACCCCTCTCTCTAAAAACAAAAGTAAATTCATAAGCATATCCTCGCACGAGGATTTTTAAAAAGTGACAAGCCCTAGTCGGCTTGGCTCAGTGGATAGAGCATTAGCCTGAGGACTGAAGGGTCCCAGGTTTGATTCTAGCCAAGGGCACAGGCCGGGGTTGCAGGCTTGATTCCCAGTAGGGGGTGTGCAGGAGGCAGCCAATCAATGATCCTCTCTCATCACTGATGTGTTTCTCTCTCTCTCTCTCTCCCCCCCCTCTTCCTCTCTGAAGTCAATAAAGAAATACATTTTTTTTAAAAGTGACTTAAAAATGTTTAAGCACTGGTCAACTGTCAGAAAACTGAGCCACACACAAAAGTCAGGAAGCCCTCCGTCAGCTCCCAGAGGAAAGCCTGAGCCAGCCGAGTCCCGCCGAGACCGTGTGAGCAGAAGCGTGAGCGCCACGTGGGGTAAAGGAGCGCTTTCTCCACCTTGAAAGCATTATGTGGTGGAAAAAGGAGAAAAAAGTGTATTGAAGTACCTTGTGAGTCATGGCTTTCTGACTTAAAGCTTTCTGATTCACGATCTTTTGATTCATAGCTTTTCAATTTGGAATTTTCTGATTCATAATTGAGCTTCATTAAAACCACTCGGAAAAGCTGCACTAAGAATGATGACAAGGATGACGAAGTGCACGTGGCCAGCCACAGAATCCTGTCCACGTAGAGAGGCGCACCGCCTATCAAGAAACCGTGGACACAGTTAATGCCTCCCACAGAGTCAGCATTTCCTCCCCGACCAGTCAGAGCCAGACCATTCGTGTCAGGCAAACCAGAGTCGCTTTGTAAATGGACACCAGACAACAACTTGGGAAGGTGACGGCCGACTGCCTGGAGTGACACGCCACCCTGACGAGGCAGAGCTGCCGCCACGAGTCTCTCTGGCAATCTTCACACGAGACCCCGTCTGCGCTCACCTCACCCAATGCTGCTCACACACATGCTCAGGCCCCGCAGTAACCACTCCCCACCTGGCTGCCCGCCCTCCGCCTCGACTGCTGCCTGGAGGACGCATGCCAGGTGAGGCCAGCGCACCTCCCAGGTCCTTGCACAGCACTCAAGGGGACGACGAGACAGAGGTGTGGCCTTTGGAGGCAGCTGTGCACTCATGGAGCCGCTGCACCAGGCCTTGTCGCGCAGCGCGCCTCGATTAGTGCCCAAGCTCCAGGACACACGATGGGTCCCGACGCTTTCCCTCTGTGACCCTAGCACACGTGGGGGGAAGCGCTACAAGGTTCAGCTGCTAGAAACCTTTATTCCTGGAAAAGCTTCTTCACATCACTGAGGGCGGGTGAGCACCTGCCCCACCTGGCAAGCGCCCCGACTACTGGAGACCACGCGGTCTGCGAGGAGGCGCTCTGACCTCGGCTCACACTTGCCCCGTGCAGAAGCCTTAGTGACTCAGACTACGGCAGGAGGCAGCGGGCTGGGGTGATGGGGCTGGAGTCATTTTAAAGAAGCAGAGCTTTTGTGCAAATGGCTTCGTGAAGCAGTCAACCCCAGGGGCTGGCACTTCTACAAGAGCCTGTTCCGCTGCCTGCGCTCTCAACAGGGGCTGGCAAGCAGAGCCATTTAAAAGAGGTAACGCAGGGTCAGTCCGCTGATAAAAAACACCGAAGTCCCAACGTTCACCCATCAGACTGAAAACTGTTTAAAGTATGAAAATACGAAGAACTGGCAGTCTCTGGGCTGAGGCCCTCCTACAGCCGCAGTGGGACAGTGACCGGGTCAGTGGGATTGCAGGGACGGCACCTGCAGGCAAGATGCCCACGGCCAGCCCCATGCTCCATCACCCAGCAGGTTGCAGATGTGGGAAGCCACCCACTGTCTTCACTAGCAGAGAAGTGGAAACAAGGGTCCTGGAACCTGGGGAGTCTCGAGCCCTGCACCAACTGTCTAGTCCTGACAATGGGGCTCAAGCAATTTCCTGACCAAACAGTCTGAGAGTACGTCTTTCTGACATCTACTGACCTTTCCGACAGTGTCTGTTACCGCAGTTACCTGCCTAAGGGCTACATGTGGAGCCAACATTGAAAAAAAGGTTGGGGGGAGTCCTTTCCCTTACACTGGGCTTTCCGCCTGGCCCCCAGTGTTTCCAAATTATTATTTCTTGTCTCATCTGTGTCATTTACGCACGGCCCTTCTCCAGATCCCGAACCCTGAACCACGCAGGACATGGACACACAGCACAGGTGAGCCTCAGTGTGGCAGCCTGCAGGGTGGGGACAGGCAGTGCTGTCAGGAGGGCCAGGACACTGGGGCAGAGCCCCCAGCAGAGGGAGCAGAGTATTGGCGATGTGGGCTCCACATGGCCTACCCAGGTTCGATGCGACGCCATATTAGAAAGGAAGTCCTCCTGTTCATCTACCCTCACCCTCCCCTTTCTGCTTTCCTATTGCATCCCTAAGGTCAGCAGACAGAACCACAAGCATCAGCAGCTGTGACAAGACCTCTGAGTCTTGGTATCATTGTCCATTATGTCCACAGTCACCTGAGAAACGTTAACTGAATACAATTGGGCTCAAATACGGCGCATACTCTCCCGGCACCTTCTGTCCCCATCTGGTCACCTGCTGGGTGTGGCCTCCAGCCCTGCAGGCTGACCAACACTCTGAGCACACGGGAGCAAGGACTCGGAAGCGAGGTGATGCAGTTTCAGCCCAGGGCTCCCCAGCCTCCCACAAGCATGTGAACAGGGACCACAGGCAGGAAGTCAGGGGGCGTGGAGGACCGGAGCCAGCAGGGGCATCTCAGTCATACGATGGAACCTGGAGGGAGGCCTGCAGCTCTGGGGCAGGAGGCAACCCTGCGGAGGCCATGGCAGTTCCAACAGGCACATAGCTCCCGCGGGGCCAGGAAATGAAGCTGCCACCCCAACAGGCCAGGGCTGAGATGTCCTCGAAATGAAGCTTCCTCGATCATGAATCTGGGGACTAGGGACTGCGTCCTCACTCCCCCTGGCCACGAGCCCCTCTGGCAGGAGGCAAAAGCACCCCGTGGAGCTGCTCTGTGGGTGCACGTGTGTCTGAAAGTGACCGCACAGTCCCAGCAGCTTCATCTAAGTGCAACTTTCTAGACTTTCAGACACTCCTCGGACAGAAGCACTAACCACGTGAAGTGTAACTTGATGGACCTACTGGGGTGGCTCAATGGTTGAGCATCAGCCCTGAACCAGGAGGTCGTGGGTTTGATTCATGGTCAGGGCACAGGCCCGGGTTACGGGCTCAATCCCCAGTGTGGGGTCTGCAGGAGGCAGCTGACCAATGCCTCTATATCTTTCTCCCTCTCCCTTACTCTCTGAAATCAATCAAAATATATTTTTTAAATAAATGTAAGTTAAAAGAGGATGAGCAGGAGCATAGCTACGTTTGGTGCATTTCTTTAACTTTTACAGAATAATTTTGATTTCAAGCCTCCGACAGAAAAAGTGCAGATGCCGAGGCCTGTGATACGAGGTCTGTAAGAGGGGACGTGGACTCTCCTCCTCCCTCCGAGACAAGCGCGCGGGACTTACGTTTCTGGCTCCTGTCCCTCGAGTAGACCCTGGAGGAGGCGCCGTGCGCGGGGAGTGCGTCCTGGCGCTCGGACAGCAGGACGCAGGCCCTGCAGGTGTAGCCGTTGCTCCAGGCTGCTTCTGCGGCCGCCTTGCCGTTTCCCTGAGCAGCAGCTTTATTTCCACCTGAAGGTTTCAAAAAGCAGACGGGGCCTGTTGCTCACAACCTGTGGACCCTCACTCGCACTCTTAAAGCGTAGGGCAGAGAAAGGGCTGAGTCATTACCTTTAAGATCTCCATCATCATCAAGACCTAAAACACATACATTTTTGCAATTGAGCTCAAATCATCAAAACAGAGCAAAGCCCACTCAAAAAAAAAATAAATAAAGGTTACAATGGTTAAGGACTCAGCGTTACGGCCAACATTTACTTCCTAAAATGCCTAACATTAACGGCAATTCCTCCAATACATACGCACCCTCCTCTGACGGAGGTAGGACACTGACGAAAATGCATACATGCACCCACATGCGCACACCGCCCGTGCTAAGGACGCAGCATGCAGGCAGGATTTGCGGGACCAGCCGTTTCTCAGACACGGCAGACCCCGCCTCTCCCCCCCTGCTCGCTGCCTCGCTTCCTAGAACCACATAACCCCAGGAACAAGCTGGGGCTTCGGTCCCTGAGGCTGGCCAGGGCACGGAGGGGCCACAGCACGGGTCTGTGACCATCAGAGTTGCCGCCTGAAGCATGCCATTCCTGGCAGGAGCGGGGATGCCCTACGGCTGCCTTTAGTCAAGTCAGCTCAGTCACCATGTCTACTCGGTGCTGTCAATGGCTCACAAACACTGCCCGCCTGCCGCCGAGGCCAAGGGAGCCTGAGCTCACTGCTCACGGATGGCCAGTGCCCACAAGTGATGCGCGTGACCAGCAGCTCTCCGCTTGCTATCTGACCAGCAGCTTCCCATGTGGGCTTTGTGAGCCTGAGAAAAACCCTGACCTTATAGGGCTCCACTGGCCATGACCTCCCTCCTTTCCGAACAATCTGAGCAATAATCACACTGCAGACAACTCACCCCAGAAGTGGTCCACTTTGGTCTGTTCTCGGATCAGAGACTCGTCCAGCACGGGCGGCCGCAGACAGGCTGCGCCCTGCAGACCGCTGCTCTGGCTAGCAGCAACCTGCCTCGAGGGGCGGTTTACGCTAAAAGCCAGTTTGCTCGCACTTCTGTGCTGCTTTGCTGTTCTAAAAAGAAAGGAATAAGGAATAAGTTCATAGACTTTTTCTTGTAGATACAAAATGATTATATTTACACACACAAAACCTCTGAGAATAAATATAGCATTTAAAAATTTAAAAATATATATTTTTATTGATTTCAGAGAGGAAGGGAGAGCGAGAGACAGAAACATCAATGATGAGAGAGAATCACTGATCGGCTGCCTCCTGGATGCCCCGCTCTGGGGATCGAGCCCGCAACCCGGGCCTGTGCTGTGGCTGGGAATGGAACCGTGACCTCCTGGTTCATGGGTCCATGTGCAACCACTGAGCCACGTCAGCCAGGCTAAACATAGCATTTTTAAGGCAGCACCTTTGTACATCCCTCTGCTGTGATGAAATACCCACTGATCTGGAAAAGGGAGTCCTAAGCTGGGGTCCAAGAGCTCCTTCTAAAACTGTAGTGGTCATAACTGAAAATAACTTAGTATAAAAACAGCCTAAATGTAAAAACAAAAAGCATGTGATTCTAAGTCTACCCTCCCTTCCTTTCTAAACCAAGTGACCACACACTCGCACATCCCATTCCACTGTTCAGTCCCCAGTAAGGACATTAAGTCCGGCAACCAAAGGCCCCCTCCTTCCAAGTGAGCACAAGTGACCAAGACGAAGGAAGGACTTGAGCACGAATGCGTTTAGACCCTGTATATCGCTAAGACCAGGAGCAGAAGACTCTGAGGGAGCAGTGCAGGGTGGGAGCTGGCAGCGGGCACAGCGGGTGTGCGCCCACACCACTGGGCATGCCCACACCGTGCACCAAGCTGTAACCACCTGCAGCTCGTGGTCTCTTGCTGAGTCTCCAGGGGGGAGGGAGGTGAAAACTCCACCTCTAAACTCCGAGAGGACCCCGACCAGGGCAGGGCTGCAGACGCCATCCTGCCCCGCTGGGCCAGCAGCATCCCTGTTAACCGTACCTGCCCCGCTCCCGACAGAGGAGCCTGCAGGGCCCACAGGAAACCCTCAGGTCCACTCTGCCTCGAACGCACACCGAGCTTGCCCACGTGCTCCTCGGGGCACAGGCAGTCTGGTCCTCACGCGGCGTCAGTGACAGACTGGCTGCAATGGCCCCACCCCGAACAGCCTCAGGTAGCATGTGCCCATGTGATGGGCCCCCACACCCTCCCCAGGCTTGCAGACCTGGGGAGCCTTACCCTCAGCACACCAAGGCCGACAGCCCTTCCTGACAGCACAGCCACGAGACCACTTGTGGGTCTGTGTGCACGCCTGTCCTCACACTCGAGAGCTGGTCTTACAAGCCGCGAGCGTGTGCGTTGTGCTCTCCCTGGTGTGAACCTGTATGGGCGCCGAGGGCGGGGCTCACCTGGCCGTTCGGCCCTGCAGGGAGGCTGTGCTGCCAAGGCAGGAGTCGGCGTCCCCCGCCTGGCCCCCTTCAGGGCCGCACGCAGTGGCGGCCAGGCGCAAGCTACGCCGGGACATCCTCGGAGAATCAAACACGGGGTCCAATCTGTGCTCGGTCTCGAAATCCAGAGCATCAGAAGAGTAACTGGAGCTGGAAGGAGAGAAACGTGTCAGAGGAACATGCTCACAGCACCACTATACACACACGTGACAGAGGAGGTGGGACCTGTGGTGCCTTTTCAGAAACGCCCATACCGCTGTGACTCTTCTACAAGGCAGACAGGCTGCACCCCATCGATGGGTGTGGGGGAAACCAGCCCCTAGCGGCTGCTGTTTAAGTCAGAGCTGCCGCCACGCTGAACTCACAAGAATCCCACCTGCGGGCCATCGAGTCACCTATACCCGATGAAGCAGCAGCGACAGCCACCCTCCCTGGCAGGAAGTGCCCACAGTCATGCATGACCGTGGCAAGACAGGAGGCAGCAGGCGCTCGACTACCTGCTAGTCTGCCTCTAACTCACCATCAAGGGCGATAAGCCAGGAGCTCGCTCATGGGAGCGGTGGTGTGCGACACCCCCTGCCCAGGCAGCATGGGAAGCACTTGGCAGGCAGAGTGAAGGGAACAGGCGTAAGAACAGTTCTGTATTACGTTTGATATTACAGAAACAGTTTCCCACCCAAATTCCTCCTAAGCGCATTAGGTCTAACACTAGAACATGCAGTCACCACAACACAAGGCATGGGACACGCCACACGCCTTCAGAGGCTGCTCGTCGTAGGGGCTGGAGCAGGAGCCTGCGGCCGCCATGCAGAGTGTGCAGCAAGGATGCCGAGGACATAATCTTAGTGTAGGCTAAAATCGCCTGTTTTCTTCCCAAGGTATTTTATACAACTATTAGTGACCTGGTGCACGGACTCATGCACATTGAGAGGAAATTAGTTAGAAGGTGGCCAGCAGGGGGTACTGGGCGAGATGGGCTGGACACGCCCTGGAGACAACCTCCTGCAGCCCCTCCCTAGCTGGCGCACCTGGGGTGGCAACATGGCTAGAAGGGTGTCTAGGAGTGAGAGTGAGCGGGATCCCTCCGATAGGTGGGGTCCCTCGACCTGGCCTGCAGGGATTGGGCCAAAACTGGCTCTCCAACATCCCCCGAGGGGTCCCGGAATGCGAGAGGGCACTCTGCAAAGGTGCCTCCTCATACAGGGTGTGAAACGCAAATGCAAGTTGCAGTAAACCAGATTCGGGGACAACAGTGCCCCAGCAACAACATAACCCACGGCCCAAAGTGGAATCGCATGGCCCCATGAGAATCAAATGGGCTCCCTCCTCTCTGGTTCTGGGGTGCATCACCTGAGAACCGCTGCTAAGTCACTGCGGCTCGGCAGCTCCTGCACTGAGCATCTGCCCCCTGGTGGTCAGTGCACATCATAGCGACTGGTCGGACACGGCACATTAGCCTTTTATATATAGAGATTTTATATATATATATATATAGATTATATAGATGACTTCACTTTAAGGAAAGCATGTTCTTTCAAAACGGAGCTCCGCACACAGGTGTGGACCCCTCACGGACTGCCCTTCATGAACTAACCTCAGGAAGGATAGTGATGGCCAGGTCTGCCCGCCTCTGTCCGAGCCACAACTGTGTGACTGGCACAGTCTACTGGGCAATCCAGAGGATGGGCAAAGGCAGTGGCTCTCTCCCTGCCCTCCCCAGCCACCCTGAGATCACAGCTGGGCGGGAAGAAGCTGCTGGAAGGATGTTAGAACAGCAGTCTATGTGGCCCGCCTGTGGGGGTAGGGGAGGGAGGAGATAAACATGACACGCCCATGTTTCCTAAGCTGTGAGGCTGTCCGAACCCTAAAAGGGTCCATATCTCCTCTCACAGGAAGACACACTCCAGGGTCATCCTATCTAAACTGAAACAAACTTGAAAACAAACCACATCTTATACGTAAAGCACAGAAAAACCTGGAAGGTCTTCTTCAAACTGGTCACAGAACTACTGCCCCCCAGAGCTAAACCAGGCTGGGCTCATGGCAGGGAGGGCAGGGCAGGGGTCGGCAATCCCCTCTTGGGCTCAGCCCTGCTTCCACAGGGATGTGCATCCAGGACCGGCAGGGGCTGTGGCCTCGGCCTGAGCTGGGCCCCGCCATCCTATGAAACAGGCTCCTCCAGGCAGATGTGCCTGCAGCTTCAGTGGAAAGACCCAAACGTCTGAGGAGACAAGAGGAACCAGGCACCAGGCACCCACCCAGCAGCACCAGTGTCAATGGTGTTCAAGCCCTTCACTGGTTCTCTGTGAAGCAGGGGTAGGGGGAGGGGGCACACAACTGTAAACTGAGGGTGAGAGCATTAGTGACATAACAGGAGAGGAAGAGGGCAGCACAGACGGCCCCACAGGGAGCCTGGCTCCACCCTCGAGGCCAGGTTTCGGTTATGTGTTGCTATGGACACCTACTGGTCTTTAGACGCACTTTTAATCAAAAGACTGGAGGAAATCTCCTGCAGCTGAAAGACGGAAACGACTGTGGACCCTGGGTGGCGAGGAGCTGTGGCAGTGGCAGGGGGATGCCAGGGGACCTGCCAAGGCTGGTCTGCGGGCCGAGCAAGTCGTGTGCAGTGACAAGCTGAAGACTCTGACCCCACACTCACGCTCAGCGGTGTGCTTTCTGAGTATCTACCCTAAGCTGGTCCTCCCACCCTGACCCTCGTCACCCGTCTCTCTGGACCTTCACAACAATGTCCTTCAGCCTCAGAGGCCTCCAGTCCCGTGATCAGCAGCCTTGGGCTGCGACACCGCCCCACGGGCCACTGTCCCAGGGCCTGGCCATCTCTCCCGGCTCTCTGTTCAGTTCTCGATGGCTGCAAGGACCAGGGGGTACCTCTGTCCCCACCCGTAGGTCCTCACTCCTGCCTGGCAACCTGTGTGGGTCACCTGGTCCCAGGTGCTGGCAGCATTGCTAACTGTCCTCCCCTCACTTCCAGTCCACCCTCCCCTGCCGCCACCTTGACTCTCTAGTCCCCAAGGCCCTGCTTCCTTCTCCGCTCGGAGAGTAGGCAGCGTCTCGGACCGCCCGCTGCCTGCAGTGCAGGGAGCCCCAGAGCCCATCACACTGCGCCTCCACTTCCTGGGCCTCACTGTCAGGCTGCTCTTCTCACTGCCTTCAACCTCTCTCTACGGCTCCTTACCATCCCCGTCCAGACACTCTCCCCGCTCCTGTGTTAAACTAAGTGATGGCAGCATGCCCCTCTTTTCCCTTATCAGCCAACCTGTCGGCTGTTCCCTCACCATCCTTCTCGGCCTGCTGGTTAGGATCAGGGTAGAAGACCAGGCTCCCTGAGACTGAAAGGCCAGCTCTTCCCAGCAGCCTGCACCAGCACGGTGCCCACCACAGGACAGGAGGCCCGTCCCAGTGCTGCCGCGCCCACCACCGTGGAAGCGATGCGATTTCAGTGAGTGGGTAAGTGGACAACACTGACCACGCTCCCCACCTGAGGGAGAGGCAGGCCCCACGCAGCCCGCTCAGAACGCAGCAGGAAGCACCGCCTGCCGTGCAGTCATGCCACAAACCACGGAAACCTGGCGCCAACCAGATCTCTCCAGCCGACTGCAGCTCCCGACTGCACAGACTCACCCTGCACACAGGTCCCCCCGCAGAACAAGGGAACGTCCTGTGCAGGTGGACTTTTACACTAGTTGTTAATGAAGAGAAGACGGCCTGGGGAGCTGGAGCCCTGTCAGGGTGTCTGACACATGGGAGCTGCTGGGAGGGATTTAATTACCAGGACTCTGCAGAGCTGTGCTGAGTCTCCTCGTCAGAGACCTGCTCCAAAACAACACACTGGGGGTGAGACTGTGACACCAGGCAAGAGGCAGGGGCTGGGCAGTTTCTCAGCAGGAAAACAGTCATGAAATGCAGAGCAGCCGGGGTGTGGAGGAGCCTTCCCGTGCCGCCAGAGACTGCGCAGTGTGAAGACACGCTGCACACAGAGCCATCACCAGGAGCTCGGTCACCAGCCCCCAGCCAGGGGAGTGATCAGAGCGTCAGCCACGGGGGGGAGCAGGACGGGGAGGGTCTGGAGGACAAGGCAGAGAGGACAACTTCTGGCAGCCCCCTTCTCCACACTGCAGCCTCGTGTCCTTCCTGGCACAGACCTGGGTACACTGCTCCTAGTTAATAGCCTCCACTGGTCTCCACTGCCCTCGACTAAGACCCAGCACAGCCTGCAGGACCACCCGGCCCGTTCCTCCTCCTTAGAGCTCGGCCACCCTCACCACCCACCTCCACCAGTTACTGAATTCACAGTGCTGTGGTCCCACACAGAGACCCAGACACAAGCATCTTCTAAAAATTCTATTTAAAAGAGGTTATGAAAGCTAAAAACAAGTTAGCAAGAATAACAACTATGCTCCACAATATAGAATAAGGAATAGTTTACTTGAACTGGCCCACTCGAGTTCTTATAAAATACTATAGGACTTTAAAAAAAAGATTTATTTTTATTGATTTCAGACAGGAAGGAAGAGAAAGAGATAGAAACATCAATGATGAGAGAGAATCATGGATCGGCTGCCTCCTGCAAGTCCCCCACTGGGGATCGAGCCCCCAACCCGGGCATGTGCCCTTGACCGGAATCGCACCTGGGACCTTTCAGTTCGCAGGACAATGCTCTCTCCACTGAGCCACACCGGCTAAGGCAATACTACAGGACTTTTAACAAACAAAATAGTGTGTTACTATGGAAAGTGTGAATGAAAACACAATCATTAAATGTGAGACTTGACTAATGTCCTAAAAAAGTATTGTCCTTGAAATACCCTCCCATGTCCTTAAGGTTCCCACCACTTGGCCTTAGAAGAGCCATTTCCCTGCCCAGGAGCCAAGGCTCTCTTAGAGTAACGGCCGATCGAATCCTAACCACCCGGCGGCCGTCCTTTGGCACTAACCATGCTTTTACGGTACTGAAGTTCCTGCCAGTCATCCGTTCTATTGGATAAACTGGACGTGCAAAGTGCAGACTCAGGTCAGAGCACCCGCAAGAGCAGAGCGCTGAGCATGGGAAGGGGGGCTCTGGACCTGGCTGCCGCGCGCCCACCCTCTGTGGTGCCTCCTCTCAAAGCCAGTCCTCCCAGGAGAGTCGGGGTAACTCTGAGACCAGCGGTTAATATAGTCACACCGCCCTAACGTAACCAGAGACTCAGTCCCGGCACAGCCCTCTGGGTGGAGTTAAAACAGCATTTCGTGTCAATGACTAATCACTGAGTCATCACCAACGTACCATTTTCAAAACACCCTCACAATGTCATAATTTCATTAAAAATAAATAGTGTAACAAAGTTTATAGATATTCTCTTTCTAAACATAACATTTTAGCCCCACAGAGGCCCCGTTAATTCAATGGCATTCGAGGAGTGACAAGACACACACGCTCACCTGAGTGCATATGTGTAGCCAGTGTTCTCGGGCACACACTGAGGAGGCGTGTATATGTGGAGCCGAGAAAAGTCCATGTTCACGGTCTCAGCTCATACTGCAGAAGGTGGAAAAAGCAAGTCAGGTTAGGTGAGAGCACACGCAGAGGCCCTGCCTGCGCCGCCGGCTGCCGAGGGAGCAACGCTAGCAGCAGTGCTCGGTTTCTTATCTTTAAAACAAGGAGAGCGGGCTTCTCCCAACGACCCTGAGTGCAGGAGCACGGCTGCTCTACCCAGCCCTAAAAGACAGACCCCTGAGCGCACCAGGGGAGATGCCAGGCGGACTGACTTGTAATTATGAAAACCGGGGCACTTTCCAAAGACTGAGGACCCGTTTCACGACCTATTTTTAAATTCCCAAAGGAGTCGTGTGTTCTCATGTTTCTGAAATAACTTTTTGTTGCTGTTAATTAAAATAGAAAGACTCCATTGCACAGTCAAGAATCACCCACGTGCGTCCCTAGACAGCGAAGTTTCCAGAGTCAGAAACTGCGGGACAGCAAAGCAGCTTAAGGCATTTTTTGTACTTTTGTTTTCCCCCAAAAGAAAACATTATTTTAAAATTAAAAAGTGTTGAATTTCAGGTTGTCACCTAGATTTCTTTGAAATGATTCAAACTTTCCTCTAAGAACATTCTCTCTCTCTCTGTCTCTCTCTCTCTCTCTCTCTCTCTCTCACACACACACACACACAGTCACTCCAACTTTTTTTAATGCTCATCGTAGTAATGTGAATCACAATCTGTTCCTCAATAATCTAAAGGAAGATAAAAATAAAAACCATCCTGGACAAAAAATATTTATGTATAAATAAGATTTCTACAGAAATAGAACAATCCAAAAATTTGTATGAAACCACCAAAAACCCCCAAATAGCCAGAGCAGTCTTGAGAAAGAACAAAGCTGGAGGCATTATGCTCCCAGATTTCAAACTATATAAAAAAGCTACAGTAATTGAAAGTGTGGCATTGGCATAAAAACAGACGCACAGAGGAATGGAAGAGAGAGCCCAGAAGTAAACCCTCACACACATGATCGACTACTGGACGACACAGGAGGGAATGGGCAGTGGGGAAAGAACAGTCTCTCCAGTCAACGTGCTGGGAAGACAGGGCAGCCCCGTGCCAAACAGTGAGGCTGGACTGCTGTCTGACACCGAACACACAGACCTGAATGTAAGACCTGAAACAATGAAAGAAAACCTAGTGGTGGCAATAGGCTGCTTGCCCAGGTCTTGGGTATAACTCCAAAAGTAAAAGCAAGCAGGTGGGACCACATCAAACGGAAACGCTTCTATCAGCAAAATGGAAAGGTAACTAACCAAATGGGAGAAACCATTAACAAGTCATGTATCTGGTAAGGGGTAAGCTCCACAATATATAAACAACTCTTACAACTCAGCAGGCAAAACAACGAACAACCCAAATGAAAAACGGGCAGAGGACCTGCACAGACATTTTCCCAAAGACGACGTAGAGGCGGCCGACCGGCACGCGAACAGGTGCTCAGGAGCGGGAGACGGGGACTGCAGTGCGACGCACCTCACCCCTGCAGAAAGGCTGTCACCAATGAGCCGAGTGCTACATGCTGGCGAGGACGGGAGGAAAGGGAACCCTGTGCACTGCCTGTGGGGATGTAACTGGTGCAGCCACTGCGAAAGCAACATGGAGATTCCCCACATAGTTACAACTAGAGCTGCCACTGGGTTTTTAGCCAAAGAAAATGAACCCACTAACTCGAAGAGACTATGTGCCCCATGGTCACGGCCGCAGCATTACAACAGCCAAGCCATGGACGGGGCCAAGTGTCCATCAACAAACGAGTGAACGAAGCATCTGAGGTGCACGGACACAATGGAGTAGCCTTCGGCCATAGAAAGAATAAAAAGAACGGCATCAGCAGCACGGACGGATGGACCACGCGGGCGTCCTGCGGAGTGAAGTCAGACAGAGAAGACACAGAGCATAGGATCTCTCTTATAAATTTTTTAATTTTTAAATCAATGAACAAAAAAAATATTAGAGCACAGAATGGTGGTTGCCAGAGATGGGAAGTGGGAAGAATGGGTGAGCTGTTCGGAGTTTTTATTAAATAAACTGAATTTTTAAAATGAAATTAAATGAAATGGCTGATTTGTACAAGCTAAGACAAATGTACGTCAGTTCACACCACTGTCTGTGAAACAATCTAAACATTCTTTAAAAAATGAATTGCCCATAGAAGGCCAGTGCTGAACATAAACACTGTACTGCGCCTGCTAATTTCAGCAAATACCATGAAACTGCATGTTCCCAAGCATTCCAACGCTGCTCGGCTCCTCCAGGACCCAGCCCGCCAGCCCACCAGCACACACACCAATCGGCACGATGCACTCGTACCTGCATCCGTCACACACACTCAACCCTCTCTGACACCGGTGAGACGTGACTTCACCCAGGTAGCTGCTCGGTTACCTGTTCAGAGGCCTCGCTCGCTCCCTGTCTACTCAACCCCACCCTTCCGTGTGGCTCAGAACAGGTCCCAGGAGGCTCAGCCACCAGGAGCCAGTGGATGGGCTCCTCCCACTCAGTCAGGCCAGGCAGGAACCGAGCCACACCCAGCAGCAGGGCAAGGAAGGCTCCGCGGGAGGATGTTTACTTGTGACTCACTAGGCAACCAGGGCCAGCTGCACAGCACCAGGACCGATGCCCCATTGCTGCTCAGCCTCTGGAGCTGCGGTTCTCAACCTGTGGGTCTTGACCCCTTTGGTGGTCGAATGACCCTTTCACAGGGGCCGCCTAAGACCATCCTGCATATCAGATATTTACATTACGATCCATAACGGTAGCAACATTACAGTTATGAAGTAGCAACGAAAATGATTTTATGGTTGGGTCACAACATGAGGAGCTGTATTTAAAGGGCCAGAAGGTTGAGAACCATTGCTTTGGAGGGATAGCCAACTTCTTTTATTTTAGTCCCTTTCAGTTATTCACTAACAAAGCTCCAACTTCCTAACTTCATTCCCAAAGTGATCTTTCATGTAAATATTTAAAAACTAGAGGCTTGGTGCACAAAAATTTGTGCACTTGGGGGAGTCCCACAGCCCAGCCTGTGCCCTCTCACAGTCTGGGACCCCTCGGGGGATGTCCACCTGTTGGCTTAGGCCCAGTCCCCAGGGAACGGGGCCTAAACTGGCAGTCAGACATCCTTCTGGAAGCCTGGGAGCCCTTGGGAGATGTCCACTTGCCAGCAGGGAGCAGGCCTAAGCTACAGATGGACATCCTTAGTGCTGCTGAGGAGGCAGGACAGGCTCCCGCCACCACCGCTGTGCTGGCAGCCATCAGCCTGGCTTGTGGCTGAGCAGAGCTCTTTTTGTGGTCAGCAAAGCACACTGACCACCAGGGGGACAGCTCCCGAATTGAGTGTCTGCCCCCT
Source organism: Murina feae (assembly GCA_004026665.1). Lineage (NCBI taxonomy): Eukaryota > Metazoa > Chordata > Mammalia > Chiroptera > Vespertilionidae > Murina > Murina feae. The sequence continues at coordinate 8,116 of PVJC01008731.1, read as the reverse complement.
GGTGGTCAGTGTGTGTCATAGTGAATAGTCATTCCCAGTCATTCTGCTGTTAGGGTCAATTTGCATATTACCCTTTTATTACATAGGATTTTACAGTACCTGCATTATGACTATCACTAACCCCAGGCTGACTAATTCCTACCCACTCTCTACAGCTGGTAGTGCCAAGTGCTCAGCGGCTGAAAGTTCCCGGGACTAGTTCACAGAATCCCTGGTGCTGACCAGTGATGGCATTTAGTTTATAGACTAGGACTGTGACTCGGAAACACCAGAGCACCAGATCCGAGGGACAGAGCCCTGCCACCGGCCTCACATCCCAGCCCTGGCACAGGGTGCAGCAGGTCTGGCCATGGCTCAGTCACTGGGCCTGGTGAGGAGGACACACACAGGAACATGGACCTACAGCCTTTACTTTAAAAAGTTACATTAGTACCTTCTCACATTTCATCCACCTAAAAGAGACAGATTGGCCATTTCTCATGCATAACAAATGATGTCTTCAGAAGCTATCGGAGGTGCGTGCGGAACATGCTATAACCAGGCGTTTCAATGAGACCAAGATGAAGCTGGGCCGCACCCCTCCCCAGGGCGGTGCAGGCCTCAGGCCGTGGCTTAAAACGAAATGTAGCTCCTTGTCTCTGAAACAAAGTTCTATCAAAGAGCCCAGGGCACGGCTGGCCGTGATGGGACTGCAGCAGTGAGTGACAGGCTGAAAAACCCCACAGCTGACAACGAGAGACACAGCTGAGTCACAGACAAGTGGTACATTTTTGGTAAAATAGCTACACATGTGATAAAATCCCAAAGGTAAGCTTGCTGGAGCAACAGCAGCAGAAGCGTGGGGCTCAGGCCCAGACGACAGAGAGACCACTGATGCCCATGGCCAGCCTCAGCAGCCACCAGGGCACACGGTGCTGGTCAGAAGGCCTTGCTTCTTCCTGCTCAGGCCCGTGTGCTTCGTAAGCACAGGAGCTGAGTCCCATGCTATGTTCTCAGGGACAAGCATCTGGCGTAAGGCAGGCCATGGCCGGTGTAGTGCTGCCTGGGCCCTGGGTCTGCACAGCCAGGACCGAGTGAAATGCACGGAAGGTGGGTCTGACACTGGACCAACGCTCCCTTTGACGTCAGCTTTAACCCTGTGGAATAGTCACAGAGCCTGTGCTTTAAATTTTTAAAAAGAAGGTCGTCTTCTTCTGAGTGAGCAATCCCTGAGATGGAAGTCACTCCCCCTGGCAGAAACAAGACCAAGTCCGCAGGCCTCAGGCCGGGACGGCTCACTGGAGCCAGCGCCAGCTTCTCCGAGCCTATCTGAGCTGCAAGCTTATCTACTGAAAACGAAATGGACCTGCCGAGCATTTTCAAAACGCGACATCACTGCTCATTAAAGCCCACAGGGCAGAGAGCCTTCCTATTTGCCCCGCCTCAGCCTGAGAGCCGAGGGAGGTCTGATTGTCTTGACTTGTGCTGAGCCGAGACAGCCAGGGGAAACGACAGACACAGGTCTAGTGTCCTCAGCAAGTCCTGGAAAGAACCTCAAGTTAACGTTATGCAAACTGATGTGACAAACAGAGACCCTGTCCGCGCTTCCTGTCCCCCCTATTCTCCTGTCCCTTCTGGGCCACTCCCTTCCTTCCCCTAAGGTGTTGTCCCTGGTCCCACCTTGTCACAGGCAGGTCCTGGGGTGTGGCCTGGGCTGCAGGAGGGAGACTGTGAACTACCGAACGCCTGCCCCACTGGGAAGGGGCATCAGGCCTCCCTCAGGCTGCCCAGCCCAGCAGGCAGCACGGGGTTGGGGGGTGGGGGGGTGGGGGGAAGGGACCAGAGAGCCTCTCTTGCCCCCGTACAGAGTACTTTTTAGCTGCCAGACCTAACAGGATGCTCACATCCCAGGAGATGTGGGCCACCTGCAAGGTGCCCAGGCTTCCTCCACCTGCTCTGCCAGGGAGGACATGCAGGCCAGCAGCTCAGGCCAATGCACACATCCTGCTTGGGCTGCAAACAGAGCTAAGGTTCTTCTTAAATTACCTTGGGCTCCTCCCTCAGCACCTCCACTGCTCCGGGGCTCTGACACCCACACCAGGTGGGAGAGGAAATGGAAGCTGTGTTTGCTCCTGAGCAGCAGCACTGTCGGCTCTGAAGCTCGACTAGCCTCACTCTTTCCCGGGGCACTCAGTCTGGAGGGAAGGGGTGTGGGTGGCAGAGCCCCTCACCACTGCCAGCTCCAGCAACCACTGGGGCACGAGCATGCAGGAGCAGTCAGGCCTGCTGGGTAGGCACTGTCATGCTGTCTGCAAGCTGGATGAGTCGAGATGAAGCAGCTGCGACTCAGGGAGCCCAGCTGAAACAGGATAGCTGACATGGCAGTCCCACCAGAAACTCCCTCACCCCGTGCAAATGACACACCACCCCTGACCCATCAGAGCTGTGCACAGAGAGAGCAGCAATCCAAGGCGGCAGTGACAGGCAGGACCCTCCACCCAGCTCAGCACAGCTCCAGATGCACCATTTGCCTCGGTGCCCTGGGGAGCTGACCCACAGGGCTCCTCCCTCAAAACACAGGGCCCCAGGGACCGTCTGCTGCTGGGCTGTCCCCTCAGGACCTTCCAGAGAAAAGACACACACACGCCCCGCTCCACCCTCACTGCTCCTTAGTCATCTGGGTTGGTTTCAAAGGGCAGCTGTGCCCATTCAGGCCTTTCATTACTGTAAAGACTCACGTTTAAAACTAAAATTCCAAGGTGCCCCTTTAAAAATCAGTACTAAGCCTTGACATAATGACTCTGCTCAGGATCTTAATTCTGTAAAACCAAATAACGTGAAGACTAATAAAAACACTCGTTATTTCTGCCTATAAACTTAAAACATTGCAAACTGGGTCAGACACGATTATTTAAAGACCATGTTCCAGGTAATGACTTCTACACCATAAACAGAAACTGGCATCTCATTCTATTTTCCTTTTAAAGAAGCAAAACAATGTTTATTAAAAAACAACTACGACTTATACCGAGTCACCTTAAAAATGACCTGACTGCTTAAAACAGCCCATCAGAAATAAATGACTATCCCCTGGAAACATGCGAAAGGGCTTTACAGGATGCCATGATGCTCTCTGTGCACCTGAGCACTTTAAACATCGAGAAAAACCCTACATTACGTTTAATGGTAAGTGACAGAGAACGAGACTTCTCCTTTTCACATAACTCTTCTGTACTGTTTGAATTTTTTTAAGAGTTAAGTTAAAAAAAAAGGATTGGTTGTATCAGAAGCAGTTAACCCAATAAACACTACTTTCAAAAAGAAAAGAATTAGTGCTCAGAAGAAGCAGAGTGGGGCAGCCAGACTCGCTTCGCTGGGCGTGGCTGAGCTGTGGCACTCTGAACCTCACCCACAGGGCTGCTCCTGGAGCACACATGTACCTACCTAATCCTCCTGAGCAGCCTCGGTGCCATCAGTTCATACACCTAACCTGCTGGGCACTGCCTACAGAGGCTGAAATGCTGTTACAAACATCACAAGTAGATTTACAAATAAAGCAACAGAATAAAAAATAGAAGTCAGCTATTTTCAGCAGCAACTCTGTACTGAAAGACAGTTTCTCGCCAAGATATGATGTTTCTTTCCTTTTTCGGAAATGACGAAACAGAAGGAAGAGGTGGAGGCTAGATGCGCTTGTTCACACAACAACGGGGCTCTGAGCTCCAGGAGCGAGGATTCCTCCCTGGAGACCTCACTACGCCTCCCAGGACATGCTCCTCCCAGGACATGCTCCTCCCAGGACATGCTCCAACCTTCTCCCCAGGAGCCCCCCTTCTCTAACAGCGATGCTCCTCGTGTTCCAGCAAAGGCCAAAGGCAAAGGGTGTGTTCTGTGCGGGCCTCTCAGAGCACAGAGAGCACGGATGCGTTTGCTGCAGGAACCATCGGACAGCCAGTGCACGGGAAGAGCGTGTCCACAGCAAGTACCCTCAGTGCACAGCCTGCACCTGCGTGCCCCACACCCAACAGGCTCCGAGCCCACAGGTGAGGCGACCAGTGGGAGGTCTGTCTTTTCCTTCTGGTTGTACAGGATGATAACCGTACTCCTATCACACAGGCCAGGGACCCCCTTACCCCCACATCTGTTACTGACTTAGCTGACTCTCATTCCCTGGCCCAGGAGCACATGGGCAGTCAGTCACGGACTCTTATTCTCACTGATGTGATCTACATTTCCAGCCAAGTGCAATTCGCCTACCCCATCTGTGCTCCCTGTGCAAAAGTGAGGCAGGCACCTCCCACCTCCTGGAGAGCATTTCTGCCTGCTTCCTGCCTCGGAATCATCCACCTGTCCAATCACTGGCCTGCCTGTCCCACCCCCTTCAGACCAGCAGCACCTCCTCCCAGGGCATCACCCTCTGCCTGGGCCCCCCTGGCTACCATCTCTTGCTGGCGCTAGACCCTGAGCTCTCAGGGCAAGAACTCCACCTCTCCTGTAGCCTGGCAGCAGCCGAGCACTCAGCAGGTTCCCTGCTCTGCCCTTAAGCTGAAAATACCCTTGCATCTCACCACTCCGCTCCCGCTGGGCCACACCCAGGAAACCCCGCCCCAGGGCTGCATGGTCCAGGAAGAGCAGGACCCGCCTCCTCAGTCCTCACCCGTGAGAACTGCGCGGTGCCGGCCCGCTTCATTCCCAAGCACAGCTGGGAAGGAGAACCAGGAACAGCAGTCACGGGCTGCCTGCCTGGGAAAGTAAATGCCCACAGCCATCCACACGGCTTCCGCATCGCCCTCGTAATGCTGTCCTCCAACCCAAGTAGCAGGCTGAAAGCCAGTGCCTTCCAGGACGAAAGGGGCTTGCAGCCTAAGTAGCAAGGGAAGCAATCGTTAAATTGATCTTTTTCATCGTCTAGATACAGCTGACATCTCCCAGGACTGGTAACTAAGGATGCAACCCAGCCAAGGGAAGGACCAAGGCCAAAGCAAGCCGCCAAGCACAGCGCTGCTTTCAGGCCCGACCCCCAGGAGCGCCTCTCACCCCACCGCCAATCACTGACCTGCACACGGTCACTTCCACGTGACTTAGGTCCGGGACCTGTAGGGTTATTGGCACAAATGTCAAAAAGCATCTGCCACAGAGTTCTTACCTCCTAAACTAAACCTCAGAGCGAGTGACCTTCCCTGAGCGTCCCTATGCGACTCAATAAAGAGCCAAGCACCAGCTCGGTCCTTACAGACGGAGTTCAGGCGGCAAGCCCCGCAGTTACTCCTGACGGAGAGCCACTCCCAGCATCGGGTTAGAGTAAAGAGAACTCGTAGTGTTCTTCCTCTGAAAATCCTACGTTTATTCTGGCCCCACGGGAGTGAACGGTTTCCAGCACAGACCCAGCAGGTCTAGGCTGGCCTCGTCTCCTCTATCTGAAAATCAAGTCCGGTAAGCACTCACAATAGCAACGAGTTCCAAATTTAGGAATCGAGAGGAAGAGGAAAATGAGAATGCTTCCAATCAACTAAATAAGGCTGCGGCCCCCACAGGTGGCAGGGAGCACAGCTGTCCACAGACACTCAGGTCCAGGCCGGCATCACCTGTGCCCGCCATGCCCGCCTGTTCCCACCTGCACCGTGAACCCAGGTGCGGGCACCGCCTTGCACTGTGGGTTCCCGAGCACTCAGCCCGACTCAGCTGCCACTGACGACATATGCGGCGTCCCCTGGGCTCTCCCCCAGCTGAGAGGCAGGCGTAGGGAAGGGCAGGCATTTCCTGCAGGCAAATTCAACCCAGCTCTGTGTGCACAATCTGGGGACCCTTTGATCATCCTAAATTCAGGATGAGGAGACAATGGCTACGAGCAGACACCCTATCCAACACCAGCACCTCTGAAACTAGATCACAGAGAATTTCCATTTGGAAATGGCCCTGAACATAGACGTGACCTTCCACTCTCTTCCAGACCCCCTCTTGAAAAGGACTTTTTAAAAGGCATGTATGTACCCCAAAGAACAAAACCAAAGGGAGAAAAGGCAACAGCAAGAAACTTGGAAGCTGTAAAACAAATGGGTGAATGAGAACTGACTTAGGTCAGAAAAAAATGAATCAAAGGCTTACAATGAGCAACACTGAGAAATAATCCAATTTTCATCATGGACCCCTCCTTCCTCACCAAAGATAAGGCCGTGGCACCCACATACATTTGCAAGTGAGGGTGCAGGACAGAACCAAGTACAGCAGGAACTGAATGCTGAGAGTCTTGCTTAAGAAGCAGGTAGGCAAAACCACGTGATCGTCTCAACTGGCCAGAAAGCACTTGTGGAAACCTGACCAAAGGCCTTTACGAAACCCACAGCTGACTCACACTCCAGGGGGAGACCAGAGAGCTTTCCCCCTGGGGATCGTCAGGAACAGACGAGGATGCCTGTGTCACCTGCTCCTCGGCACTCCTGGGACCCCGGCCAGAGAATCCGGCAAGGAGAGAAAGCAAAAGGCGTCCAAAAGAAAGGAAAGCTGCCATCACCTCACATATAGGAAATCCCAAGGAACTCACACAAAACTATCACAACTAATAAACTGTGACAGTTACAGCATACAAGGTCAACAACACAAAAATTAGTGGCATTTCTATACACTAACAAAAACCTGAAAATAGAATTAAGAAAACAATTCCTCTTGTAATAGCAACAAAAAAAATAACAAACTTAGGAATAAATTTAACCAAGGAAGTGCAAGACTGGTGCGCTGACCACCAAAACACTGTGAAAGCCCTGGCTGGTGTGGCTCAGTGGATAGAGCGCCCGCCTGTGGACTAAAGAGTCCCGGGTTCGATTCCAGTCAAGGGCACATGCCTGAGTTGCGGGCTCAATACGCAGTGATGTTTCTCTCTCTCTCTTCCTCTCCATTCCTCTCTAAGATAAATAAAAATATATTTAAAACAAACAAACACTGGGAGAAAGAGGACATGGGTCAGTGGGCCGCCAGCCCGGGGACACTGCCCTGTGCTGCGTCCAGGCCGTGCAACTACCTGAACCCCATGGCGTCTCCTGTAGACATGGCAAAGCTAGGCCCTGAGTTCCTGTGAAGCCGATGGACCCAAACAGCCACAAACAACCTTGAAAAGGAGTGGGAAGACTCACACGTGGAACTTAAAAACAGTGTGTTACTGGCATAGGGACAGGCATACAAACTAACAGCCTGAGATCCAGAAATAAACCCCGACATTTACAGCCAACTGATTGCCTACAATGAGGCCACGGCCACTCAAAATAGCCCGTTCCACAGCAGAGCCCGGACAGCTGGACGTCCACCTGCGACAGGATGGAGTCGGAGTGGCCTCCACCACGCAGAGTCCACGCAGAGTCCACGCAAAACGGGCCACGACCTAATTGCAAGAGCGGAACGATCGGAAAACTCAAATAAAAACACAGGGCAAATCTCTATTAGCTTTGATTTCACCACGGCTACTTATTACCACGCCCAAAGCACAGGCATAAAGGAAAAACATGAACTGGACATCCTCGGGAATCAAACCTGTAGTGCGGGGTCCTCACGCTTTTAAACAGGGGCCAGATCACTGTCCCTCGGACCGCTGGAGGGCCGGACTATAGTTTAACTAGGAACAAATTCTGTGCACACCGCACATACCTCATTTTAAGCAGGACAGGCAGCGGCGGCAAAAACACCTGCATGCGGCCCGCGGGCCGTGGTTTGAGGACGCCTGCCTTAGTGCGTCAAAGGACACTATCAAGAGAGTGAGGAGGCAGCCCAGAGAACGGAAGACGGTGTGTGGGAGAGGGTCCCGCACTCAGAGCCCACGCAGACCTCGGACGACTCACAAAAAGACCAACGACCCTTTAAAACGGGCAGAAGAGGCATGGACCACCCTCCAGGGCAGACGCACAGGCAGCACAATCACAGCCACACGAGATCCCACCTCTCGCCCTCTGGGACGGCCATGATTTAAGACAACAATCAACAGCCCGGCCGGTGTGGTTCAGTGGTTGGGCCTGGACCCACGGACTACAAACTGGGAGGTCACCTTTCGATTTTGGTCAGGGCAGTAGGGGGCGTGCAGGAGGCAGCCAATCCATGGTTCTCTCATCACTGATGTTTCTCTCTCTCCCTCTCCCTGAAGTCAATAAAAATA